>JAXIVD010000964.1:10000-35000 GCA_036785275.1 Cancer borealis | reverse complement strand
CCTGGTAAGGGAGAGAGGACCTCTACCTGCTCACCTGCTGGGTAATGTTTGGGGGCAGTCTTGGCCTCTCCAATACCTGCTCCCAAGACCTGACCTGCCCCCCCTAGATGTCACCCCAGAGATGGCTCGACAGGTGTGTGTGTGTGTGTGTGTGTGTGTGTGTGTGTGTGTGTGTGTGTGTGTGTGTGTGTGTGTGTGTGTGTGTTGAGTTTTGAAACATTATTGATTTTTTATGTATTTTGAAGAATGTTAAGTGTATTATTTCCTATCTATCTTTAAACTTTCTTTATTAATTTGCTCCTACATCACTCCTCCTCCTCCTCCTCCTCCTCCTCCTCCTCCTCCTCCTCCTCCTCTTCCTCCTCCTCCTCCTCCTCCTCTTCCTCCTCCTCCTCCTCCTCCTCCTCTTCCTCCTCCTCCTCCTCCTCCTCCTCCTCCTCCTCCTCCTCCTCCTCCTCCTCCTCCTCCTCCTCAGGGATACACTCCAAGGGGTATCTTCGAAGTGGCAGACGGTTTCTTCGCCTCCTTGGGTCTGGAGCGAGCCCCGACATCCTTCTGGCAGTCCTCCCTCCTTCAGGAACCTAAGGATAGAGCCATAGTGTGCAGTGCCTCTACCTGGGACTTTTGTGACGGCAGGGACTTCAGGTAAGGATGCGGTGTTGGTTGAAGGGGGGAAATAGAGCAGTTCACGTGGGTGTTGATTGAAGGGGATGTATGTGGTTAGATTAGTACTGTTTATGTGAGTGGTGATTCAAGGGGGTGAAGTTTACGTGGGTGTTGATTGAAGGGGGTGTATGTAGTTAGATTAGTACTGTTTATGTGAGTGGTGATTGAAGGGAGTGAAGTTTACGTGGGTGTTGATGTGGTTTTAAGTGAAATGAAGTGAAGTGAGACTCATGAAGTGATTATATATTTAAATTACTAAGTGACAACGTGTAAGTAAGTTAATTCATACTTTACGTGGGTCATACAATATTAAGTGAGTAAGATCCTTGATTTGACATTACTTATTACCTACAATATAACACAAACTTCAAATACCATAACTTAAGTAACTAAAACACATACTCTCACCACCACACTCCTCCGTCTCCCTCCCTTACTAACGTTCCTTGCCTTGCGTACTAGCTTCCTTATGTTGTTATATTAATACGTGTCTACAGGGTGAAGCAATGCACTAAGGTAACACAAGATGACTATGTATCAGCTCATCATGAAATGGCTCACCTGCAGTACTTCCGTAATTACCGTCACCTGCCTTACCTATACCGCAAAGGAGCTAATCCAGGTGAGATGACACGTGCTAATTGTTATGTGTGATGTTAAGGATTGTTTTTTTGTTTTTTTATTACTATTATTATTGTTTCTACGTTGTTTTTTTTTCCTTTTATTTTTACTATTCTGTCTTTTCACTTTATTTTCCGTGGGTTTTTTTATTTATTTATTTATTTATTTATTTTTTTTTTTTATTACTATTATTTTTTTTTTTTTTCGCTATTTATTTTTTCTATGTTGCTGTTTTTCCACTTTTTATTTATTATTAGTATTATTTTTTATGTATTTTTCGCTATTTTTTTCTATATTGCTGTTTTCCTACTTCATTTTATTATTAAAATTCTTTTTTTGTATTCATCACATTTTTTTTTGGTCTATGGTACGTAACATCCCTATTATCATTATCTTAAAACTCCACATTCCATCTTCCACCTCAACACATAGTCAACTAGAACACAATTTCCTCCTTCCTACAGGCTTTCAAGAGGCTGTCGGATTGGCTGTTGGTCTTAGCGTTGCCACACCCCGCCATTTCAGACGCTTAGGGCTACTCCGCGCAGGTCAGGAGCCAAGTTACGCCTCTCAGATTAACACCTTGATGCACCTCGCCCTTCGTCAGCTGCCCTTCATGCCCTACGCGAGGGTGTTGGATCGATGGCGGGATGGTGTGTTCAATGGGACCTACCAAAGCAAGGATTGGAATTGTGCCTGGTGGGATTTGAGGTGTGTGTGTGTGTGTGTGTGTGTGTGTGTGTGTGTGTGTGTGTGTGTGTGTGTGTGTGTGTGTGTGTGTGTGTGTGTGTTATGTATTTTCTTAGTTTTTTTTGTTGTTTATCTGTTTATCACTCTTTTTTGTCTCTCTTTCCTTACTTCTTTTCATAATATTCATTTTCTCCACACCAACTCTCTCTCCCTCCTTTTCTATTTCCTTCCCTTTACTTACTATTTTCCTCTTTTTCCCCTTTTCCTTTCCTCTCTTCCCTTCCTCCTTCCCTTCCTCCCTCTCCTTCCTACCTTCCCTTCCTCCCTCTCCTTCCTCCTTCCCTTCTTCCCTTCCCTTCCTCCCTTCCCTTCCTCCCTTCCCTTCCCTTTCTTTCCTCCTTTCCCTTTTCTCCCTTCCCTCTCTCCCTCTCCTTCCTCACCCTCATCTATGCCTTCTTCAGGGTCAACATACAAGGCGTCAAACCACCAGAGGTCAGGACTGAGAGCGACTTTGACCCAGCTGCTAAATACCAAGTAGCAGCTGACCTCTCCTACACCAGGTGACCTAATCTGACCTAACACAACACGTATATAAATAAAAACAAAATATGAAGAGGTGATTAGATAGTAGATGAGTTAATGTATCTTCACCCCCTTCTATAGGTATTTTGTGGCGTTCGTGCTACAGTTTCAAATCTACAAGGCGTTGTGTGTAGCGGCAGGGGAGTATGATCCTGAAAGATTAGACAGAAGCCTTCATAAGTGTGATTTCTACCAGTCTTTGGCGGCAGGAAGGGCTTTAAGGTAAGTCTTTTTAATACTTTTGGAGAACCGGGAAAGTGCAATAAAAAATGTTATGAAAAATCCCAGTTGAGATTGCCAGTTCCCTTAAGAAAATAGTAATTAAAAAAAAGGGAGGTAAATTTAGTGTTGCAGGCGTGTTGATCCTCTCTCAAATGAGTTCAAGTTGTAGGAAGGTGGAAATACAGATACAATATAAAATTATGAAGTAGGGATAGATAGAAAAGCGAATATTATACTTATTTATATTTTTAGTGATGGGAGAAAAAGTAATAGTATGTCTTAGAGGTAAAAATCTTATGTTATAGGAATAATTAATGCTTGTAAGATAGATAGAAAAGTGAATATTATATCTATTTACATTCTTAGTGATGGGAAAGGGATGATAGAATGTCTTAGAGGTAAAAAGCAAGTGTAATAGTAATAATTAATGCATTTATCCTCCTCCTCCTCCTCCTCCTCCTCCTCCTCTTCCTCCTCCTCCTCCTCCTCCTCCTCCTCCTCCTCCTCCTCCTCCTCCTCCTCCTCCTCCTCCTCCTCCTCCTCCTCCTCCTCCTCCTCCTCTTAGATCCATGATGCAGTTAGGCTCGTCACGCCCGTGGCAGGAGGCGTTGGAGGCTGTGACGGAGGGTAAGGAGAAGAGCCTCAATGCCACTGCTATGAGGGAGTACTACAGGCCCTTGGAGGAGTGGCTGACCAGGGATAATGAAAGGAGTGGGGAGTACGTAGGATGGAGACCAGGTATGTATGTGTGTGTGTTTGTGTTTCTGTGTGGTGTGTGTAATTTTTTTTTTTTTTTTTTTTTTTTTTTTTTCTCTCTCCGTCTTAGAGATTTTAGTTTATATGTTTTTGTTTTTATTTGTTTTTCTCGCTCTTTTTTCTCTGTTTTTATTTTTGTTTATTTTTCTTTCTCTGTCTTTTTTTCTAGATGGAGAATATTGTCTGTACAAAAAGCCACGTCGCTCCACTGCCTGCGATTCTCCCTAATTATATACCTTATACTTTTCCCTTATACTCTACCCTTATACTCCAACCTTATACTCTACCATTATACTTTCCCCTTATACTCTACCCTTATACTTTTCCCTATACTCTACATTTATATTCTATTCTTATACCTTACCCTTATACTTTATCCTTATACGCCGTCCTAATACCCTATCCTTACGCCTCTACCTTATACCCTTATACCCTATCCCTTATACTCCATCCCATCCATTCCTTATCAATTAGAATAAAAAACGAAGATGTACTGTTTGGTTTTATTAATAATTCTAATCGTTACTAACTATAATAACACGCTTGTAGATTTGCTTTTGTTGATGGGATGTGTATAGTTGTATTTAGGTTAAGTAATGTTGTTGTTTTTTTATTGATTTAATGTTTATTTTTTATTTTTTTTTATTTTTTATGTTTTTATTTTGTCTGATATAATAGCTGTTCTTTTTTTTTCTATTATTTTTTTTACCTAATTCAATGCTTTAAAGTTATCATAATTATATATATTTATAAGGAAACGTATACTGAATGTGTCCAGTAGATGGTAACTGGTCTATTCATTAACTATTTATTTATTAACACAATAATAATTACGCTTTATTTTGAACAATTAAGGTTATATCTCGGATATTTAATGAATTATTGCAACTTGTAAATATTTAGTGACCTTTAGCTGACTAATTTGTAATACTCGAAAAATAATACAATTTATCTGATTAACTTTACACTTTTAGATCGAAAGTGTGATTCTTGCAGCCACGAGACAGAAAATATTACTATCTTACTCCTTCTGTCACAAATTCTTACATGTCTCCTGTTTTTCTCTTTTTATATACGAGTAGAATCTGTTTAACTTTATAATTACCTTTTTCAATCCATTATTCTCGCCCTTCTTCTATTCCTTTTACTATTATTATTATTATTATTATTATTATTATTATTATTATTATTATTATTATTATTATTATTATTATTATTATTATTATTATTTACTCTTCTTGTACATTACATTACATTAGTCTTGTCCTTGCTATGTCTCTCTTCACTAATACAAGAATTCACAAAGTACTTTCATCTCTTCGTTTTCTACATCAATGAAATATAATGTGACTTTATTATTATAAGTGTTGTTTCTACGTATATCTTTTAGGACACGTGTACAGGAATAGTAATAGTTGTAGTAGTAGTAGTAGTGGTGGTGGTGGTGGTAGTGGTGGTGATGGATGGTATCGTGTGTGTGTGTGTGTGTGTTGTGTGTGTGTTCTTTATGTTATAGTGTGGGTGTGGTCCCTCCTCTTCTCCTCCCCTCCCCTCCCCCTCACCTACACACACACACACACACACACACACACACACACACACACACACACACACACACACACACACACACACACATACATTACACCTCTCATTTCCGCCTTTCCCCCTCCTCCTCCTCCTCCTCCTCCTCCTCCTCCTCCTCCTCCTCCTCCTCCTCCTCCTCCTCCTCCTTTAATCTCCTACAACTTCCTCTTTATTCCCATACTCATTCACCTACATTTTCCTCCTCCTCCTCCTCCTCCTCCTCCTCCTCCTCCTCCTCCTCCTCCTCCTCCTCCTCCTCCTCCTCCTCCTTCTCCTCCTCCTCCTCCTCCTCCTCCTCCTCCTCCTCCTCCTCCTCCTCCTCCTCCTCCTCCTCCTCCTTCCTCCACCTGCACGTTACCTGAGCCAGTACAGGTGAGGGCAGTGCCAGGTAAGGACGCAACGCACCTGTGGAAGCAGCTCACTTACCTGGATAGCGAGTGTTAATTAGTGGGTCATCATTCTCACCTGAACTCAAAGGTTAGTGGATTGTTATTGTTATTATTAGTGATTATTATTATTATTATTTAGTAGTAGTAATAGAAGGAGTTATGGTTATTATTATTATTCGTTATTATTATCATTATTATTATTAGTAGTAGTATAGTTGTTATTATTATTATTATTGCTACTATTATTATTGTTATTACTATTACTCTTATTATTATTAGTTATTATTATTATTATGTGCTGTTGTTTTTTTTCGCTCCCGTGTAGTTTCATGAAGTGGAAATTTCGTTTTTGACACACATATGATAAAAGAAATAAGGAATTTTTATAAGTATCGTTGGTAGGTTAGGTTTCATGGGTCGGGGGAGGGGGGAGTTATGTGGGATAGGGGGGGTGCGTGTGACTATGAAGGAGGGGCAGGGGGTGGTGGGGGTTAGGTGCCTGTTGCATTACCCTAATTAAGTGACTACAGAACCCTCTTAATTTTCTCTCTCTCTCTCTCTCTCTCTCTCTCTCTCTCTCTCTCTCTCTCTCTCTCTCTCTCTCTCTCTCTCTCTCTCTCTCTCTCTCTTTGAAGGATATTTTTACCTCTTGAAGGATATTTTTTCCTTCAAGGATATTTTTTTCCTCTTGAAGGATAGTTTTTGCCTCTTGAAGGATATTTTTCCCTCTTGAAGGATAGTTTTTGCCTCTTGAAGGATATTTTTACCTCTTGAAGGATATTTTTCCCTCTCGAAGGATATTTTTTGCCTCTTGAAGGATATTTTTCCTTCTTGAAGGATATTTTTCCCTCTTGAAGGATATTTTTACCTCTTGAAGGATATTTTTTACCTCTTGAAGGATATTTTTTGCCTCTTGAAGAATATTTTTATCTCTTGAAGGATATTTTTTCCTCTTGAAGGATATTTTTCTCTCTTGTAGGATATTTTTTCCTCTTGAAGGATATTTTTTTACCTCTTGAAGGATATTTTTACCTCTTGAAGGATATTTTTTCCTCTTGAAGGCTATTTTTTTACATCTTGAAGGATATTTTTTCCCTCTTGAAGGATATTTTTACCTCTTGAAGGATATTTTTACCTCTTGAAGGATATTTTTACCTCTTGAAGGATATTTTTATCTCTTGAAGGATATTTTTATCTCTTGAAGGATATTTTTACCTCTTGAAGGATATTTTTACCTCTTGAAGGATATTTTTACCTCTTGAAGGATATTTTTATCTCTTGAAGGATATTTTTATCTCTTGAAGGATATTTTTATCTCTTGAAGGATATTTTTACCTCTTGAAGGATATTTTTACCTCTTGAAGGATATTTTTGCCTCTTGAAGGATATTTTTACCTCTTGAAGAATATTTTTACCTCTTGAAGGATATTTTATCTCTTGAAGGATATTTTTCCCTCTTGAAGGTTACTTTCTGCCTCTTGTAGGATATTTTTCCCTCTTGAAGGATATTTTTACCACTTGAAGGATATTTTTACCTCTTGAAGGATATTTTATCTCTTGAAGGATATTTTTCCCTCTTGAAGGTTACTTTTTGCCTCTTGTAGGATAATTTACCTCTTGAAGGATATTTTTACCTCTTGAAGGAAATTTTTACCTCTTGAAGGATAATTTACCTCTTGAAGGATATTATTAACACTTGAAGGATATTCTTTTTTTCTCTTGAATATTTTTTACCTCGTAGGATTTTACTACCTCGAAGGATACTTTTTTTCCCTCTTGAAGGATAGCCATGAGCAGTCCAGGAGAGGAAGATGGAGACCCAAGGAGTCCTAGGTCTCGGAGTCCTGCCATGGGCGTGTCTGGTCTACTGAGGGATCATGCAAAGGTGTGTGTGTGTGTGTGTGTGTGTGTGTGTGTAGCGTGTGGGTCGACTACATTAGCACATTAGAGTGGAGGGGAGGGGGGGCGGGGGAGGCCGGAAGTGACGTAATGAAGCGAGGGGAAGGAGAAGAGGGGAAACGAGGGAGGGAGGGGAAGGGAGGGAGTGAGGGAGGAAGGAATCAGAGAGAAGAATACAGTTTTAAGGGAGAGAATGTGGGAGGAAAGAAAGAAGGAGATAAGGGAGGTAAAGGGAGGGAAGGAGGGAAAAGGGCGAGGGAGGGGAAAATTGGAGGGAATTTTTGGAAGAGGAAGAACAAGTCACGTGTAGGATATGAGGTGTTTCCGGGAGAGAGAGAGAGAGAGAGAGAGAGAGAGAGAGAGAGAGAGAGAGAGAGAGAGAGAGAGAGAGAGAGAGAGAGAGAGAGAGAGAGAGAGAGAGAGAGAGAGAGAGAGAGAGAGAGAGAGAGAAAAAAAAAATTGTCATCTTTTCGTTTTCCATAAAAGGTATTAATATATCTTACTTTTTTCATGTGGATCAGGCAGGTGGAGGGATGGAGGAGGAGGGGAGGAGAGGGTCAGGTGGAGGCATCCTTAAGCTTGACCCTGCCAAGCCTCGCAGGTCATCAGCGGCATCAGTGGAGTTCAAGACAGATAAGGTGAAGATCATTTTTATTTATTTATTTATTTTTATTTATTTATTTTTTTTTTTTTATTTATTTTTTTTTTTTATTAAACTTTTTACATTAAACATCTCCCTAACTGTTTACTATTAATCATACACTAAAATGCATAAAAAAATTAATTGGTTAAGCTTGATAAGTTATATATAATGTTTTTTTTATAGTTTTTCCAATTATTCCCATCATATATGTTTAGAGAAGTTTAATTTTATGGGGAAAAAACACGTATCTTTGTCTATCAATTATGTTCTAATAACATACAATTGTTTTTCTAAACAACCGGGTTTTTTCCTGTTCTTTCTTTACTGCTGTACACGTTTTTTATGTAAGCCTTAAACTTTTCAATTTATCAAAAAACATGGTATCTGGAAAATTTCTGATTAACATAATTTAAACTTTTTTTTATTACCAGAAGTTACGAAATTCGAGATAATAATTATTCTTTATCAATCTCACTTGATTAATACGAGTAGATAATCTCTTGATGACCTGACCTACAGGATGACCCATCTTCACCGTGCCCCAGTGACCGCCTCAGTGTGACCTGGGCTGATGGGGAGAGGTCAGTCTCGAGTGATGGCGCGTCAGGGGTGCCAAGGAGTCAAGGAACACCTGACCAACCCTCTATCAACACTCTAGTGCCTGGTAGGTAGGTGAAGGGGGAGGGAGAGAGGGAGGGAGGAAGGGAACGGGTGGAGGGAGGAAGGAAGGAAGACAACTGGTGGAAGGAGGGAGGCAGAGAATGGGCGGAGAGAGAGGGAGGAAGAGAACGGGTGGAGGGGGAGGGAGGTAGGGAACGGGTGGAGGAAGGAAAGAGGAATTGGGAGGAAAACTGAAAAATAAGGGGTGGAGAGGAGGAAAGAAGGATTGGGTGGAGAAAAGTGGATGGTAGGAAAGAAGAACTGATTAGACCAAAAGTAAAGAGAGATATAGAAAGAAAGGGAAGATAAATTTGATGGAGAGAAGATTTAGTTCGAAAAAATAATCACAATAACATTAATGATTACCTCCAGCCTGCGGTAGTCTGCTGGAGGAGCCTCAGGAAGAGTCACCGGTAACCCAAAAACAACAACAACAACACCAACAACACCAGCAGCAGCAGATACAGCAGCCTCAACACCAGCAGGAGGAGGAGGAGGATTACGGTGCCAGTGTGTCAGCCATCCTACGCCGCTCCAGCTGTCGAGGCAACTCACGCCGCAGCACCAAGAGGAAAAGGAAGCCTAGGAGGACCAGTACTATGACCACTAGCTCCGGAGAGTACGTACTGAGAGAGAGAGAGAGAGAGAGAGAGAGAGAGAGAGAGAGAGAGAGAGAGAGAGAGAGAGAGAGAGAGAGCACCAATAAGATAACAGCATCGTAACTTCATACATGTATGCTTGTATATAAGTGTGTTCATATCTTCAAGGTGTTAACATGCACCCCTCCCTGTACCCAGGACAGTGGTGGAGGTGGATGGTCTGACGGAACAAGAGGAGGTGGCGGAGACCTTGAGGATTCACAAAGACGTGTTAGCGGGAGTCAAGCTTCAGCCGTGGCCCATTGCAAGGTGATAGGAGGAACACTATAACTGCATGATGATGATAATGATAATTGCATGTTATATACTAATACTGGCGGTAGGAATAATAGTAATAATATTGATGCTGAGCTGTTGTCAAAATACTACTATTGTTTATAATGTGAAAAATTATAACAAGATCGACGGAGAGTGAAAGGTCAGAAATAGGTTCCAATTTTATTTACCTAATTTTTTTTCTCTGTAACATGACGGAGTATTCAGAAATATAGCAACACCTGAAGCAATAACAACCATGATGATTTATAATGCTGATGATAATAATAATAATAATGGTTTTCCCTTCATCAACAATCCTAGGAAGCTACGTCTGGCAAGAGCAGCGCGTGTGTACATCCGTCGGCACGAGGGTGAGCTGGAGGAACGATTGGCTCAGAGCAGCAGTACTCGAGACGTGCTTCTAAGGTGCTTCATTCGATCTAGGAGGGTGAGTTAAGGACATGGGTTAGAAATATATTGTTTTTATTCTCTCTGTCTCTTCTTCACGGTGATAATGCTTGATAACTATACATACACAAGTTTCTCTCCAATATCTCCTTTTCCTATCCTTCTCTAGGTGTTGCGTGCAGGTATACGAGCAGTGTATGTGTGGGTGTCTGGTCTGGAGCCATGGCAGGGCCGCATTAAGACCATTGAGTCACACTTTGGTTCAGCTGTGGCCTCCTACTTCACCTTCCTGCGATGGGTGCTGGGGCTGAACGTGGCCCTCACGGCTCTACTGGCAGCCTTTGTTATCATCCCTGAGGTGAGGGTGAGGGGAGAGTTGTGATGAGAGTGTGTTATGTGTGTGTTGGATTAGGGAAGAGTTGTAATGTGTGTGTTGTATTAGGGAAGAATTGTGATGAGTGTGTTGTAATGTGTGTGTTAGATTAGGTAAGAGTTATAATGAGTGTGTGTTGTCCTGTTTATGTTGGATTTGATTGTGTTTTAAGACATATATACTTTTTAAGAAATGTTAGTGTTACTATATTTTATGCAATCTTTTTATTTATACTATCATGTTAAATGTATTGCAGGTTAACTAATTTCTACAGAATCTAGAGTTTTTACTGAACTATTAATGATTCACTACATCTTAGAGTATCTTACAGAATTATAATTTACTGTACAAAATTTTCACAGCATATTTGAGAATTATCACAAATTAGCAGCATTTTCATGTTTTTAGAGATATGATATAACATTAACATTTCAATCTTTACCAGACAGAAAAACATTGAACCACTTAACATGTATAAATTATTACATGACCAACACCAGCATCTTACAGGCAAACACATGTAAAATACTAATAACTTAATACAAGCACTTTCCCTTACAACTCACGGTTACAGTTCTTGGCGAGTGATCGGACAAGTGCAGGGGAGAGGAAATCCATCTTGCCTTGGGAACGCATCTCAGCTTATGACTTCAAAGTTCTGTGGGACTTTGAGGGAATGATGAGATACTCGCCAATCTTCTACGGCTACTACAGCAAGAGTCCATTCACCAGGGAGGGTTACAGGCTCCCCTTGGCTTACTTTCTCACCTCTCTGGCTGTCTATGCCTACAGTTTTGTGGCTATACTGAGGAAGTGAGTGTGTATTTACCTAGTTGTGTTTATTTGTATTTACCTAGTTGTATTTATTTATTTAGTGTGTGTGTGTGTGTGTGTGTGTGTGTGTTTTATGGAAGAACTATTGTACAAAGCTGTTTATGTACTATATGCAACAATTATATAATATTTAGTTAATGCACAATGTTGGGAAAAACAGATTTGGTAAATATGAGAAGCAGCTTATCATTTAGAATATTGTCTAGTGTTATGCCATTGGAAGTAAGCCTTCTATGTAGTTTTGTATCAGTAAAGCTATTTTCTTTTACAAAAACCATATGCTTTACAATTTTTCCTCTCTCTCCTTCTCTTCCCTTCCCTTTCCTTTCCATTCTCTAGAACCTTTCTTTATCATCACCTCTAATGCCTCTTTCCTCCAAGAACTCCTTTAAGATTGGTCGTTAAAGAGTTACATACCATTGCTATTCTATCCACACTCTTTATTTCCTACAAGCTTAACACAAGGAGGAGAAATAAGAAAAGATTGAAGGTTCTCTTTACAACACTAATAGTATATAATCTCTACCACACAACACTCAGAATGGCAGCCAACTCTCGCATGTCTAAGCTGGCTGAGGACGAGGAGTGTACCTTTACTTGGCGTCTGCTGGGCGGGTGGGACTACACCATCGGCAACCCTGAGGCAGCACAGAACAAGGTGGCGGCCATCAACACCGGCTTCAGGGAGGCTCTACTGGAGGCAAGGGAATCAGAGAAGGAAGAAAAGAGGTGAGTGGAGGGGTGGAGGAAGAAAGAAAGAGGTGGATGGAGGGTTGGAGGAAGAAGGGAGGAGGTGGGTGGAGGGTTGGAGGAAGAAGGGAAGAGGTTGGTGGAGGTTTGGAGGAAAAAAGGGAAGAGGTGTGTGGAGGATTGGAGGAAAAAGGGAAGAGGTGTGTAGAGGGTTGGAGGAAGACAAGAAAAACAGGTGAATCTAAGGTATAAGGTCTATATAGAAGTTAATCCAGGAAGAAGAGGAAGAGAAGAGAGCTTAGGGAGTAGGAGGTACAAGAGGAAAATTTATTGGGGGTGAAAAGGCAAAGATAGAGGAAGGAAAGGAGATATGTATGAAGAGGTGGAGGTAAAAAAAGACGTGGAAAAAAGATGAGAAAGAGATGGTCAAGAGAAGAAGTAAGAAAAGAAGTGAAATAAACAAGAATGAAAAGGTAGGTAAGTTACATTACTCAACCATCCCATCTCTTAACAGTTGGAAGCTGCGAGGGCGTCGAGTGCTGGCGCATTTCATAGTAGTGATGCTGATAATAGCCAGTGGTTACGCCGTGGTGCTGCTGGTGAAGCGCTCTGAGGGGGTGGACAGCACATCCTCCTGGTGGCGGCAGAACGAACTCACCCTCACACTCACCCTGATCTCCTTTGTGTATCCCAACCTGTTTGATGTAAGAATGTAGGGTGAGGATTGCTAAGGAAGTGTGAATCTGTGTTGTATGATTCACTGTTCTTATGTAGAGATTCTGTTATATTTTATTAGTGATTTTAAATGTTTTGTATTATTAATTCATGTGTTTTGTGAATGTTTATGATTTTTGGTGATTAGCGAAATATTACCAGGAAACTATTTTTATTTTTATTGTTTGTATCGATTAATATGTACTTTGACTTTTGAATACCAGACTGGATTAATTTCTGACACAAGCATATAACTACCGGCAGGACAATACAGTACTTATCACAAAGCATGTACGTACCAACTATAACACTAAATACATCTACCTGAATCTGTATTTCCACCTTCATACAACTTGAACTCATTTAAAAGCGGACTATCAACACATCTGCGACAACCTTAATATAGCATCCCTTTTTTCATTACTCTATTTTCTTTAAGCAACCAACAATGGAGTAGACTTTTTTATATCGCTTTTTATACCTTTGTCCAGTTCTCCAATAGCATAAAAAAACATACATTAACACCTAACACATCTTGACAGCTGGTTGGTTTGCTTGAGCTGAGACACCCGAGGAACCAGTTACAGTGGCAGCTGGCTAGGATCATGTCCCTTAACCTGCTCAACCTGTACACTCTCATCTTCGCTCTCTTCTCCAAAGTGGATGACATGGTAGGTGGTGCACTTGTTGAATTATATGTGTTTGTGGGTGTGTAGGAGGTGGGTACATGGATGAATGGATGCTGGGTGTGTGGGAGGATGATGTAATGTGAGAGAGAGAGAGAGAAAGAGAATGTTAGCTATATTTCTATGTCAACTTTCCCCGATAAAGAACAATAACTATTTAAAATCAAGCTACTCTTCTATATTCATCTTTACAGCCAGACTTATACCCATCAACTTTATAGCTATGTAAAAAAATTAATAAAATAGTAATAATAATAATAATGATGATAACTTCACTATGTTTCTCCTTTACCCTTCCTAGACGCAGGAGCTTGAGGTTTTGAAGGACAACCTCACCTACACCCACACCAACATGGAGTATCTCAACACCACTCACCCTTGGTCCTACGACACCACCACAGATGACCCAACAAACTACATGACTGAAAATTACAACACCTCTATGTATAACCTCACCACCTCACTGCTTGATACATTTAACATCAGTCCAACGAGTGATGTTGTAACTACTTTATCATCTGTCCTGCCCACCTCTGATCCTTTCACTCTGTTGGGTTCAGAAGACTCGCTGAATTCTACCTTGGCTGGTTCGCTTCTCTCTGCTGCTTCGTTCACCAAGTAAGGCAATCACTGTACTAAATAATGACTGTACCAAATTTAAGAAAACTAAGCAAATGGATATGAAATGTATTTGATAAAGGTTTGCTAAGTGATGTTTCTATAAGGATAAGAAGTCAATTTAGTCCTGATATTCAACAGTAAAGAGATTCAGTTTGCAGAAGGAAGGAAAACAGGAATTCAGAGCAATAGTTATGCTTTGAATACAATGAATATGTAAATTATGCTTTTGTAGTCTATGCCATTATAACAATGTAAATGTTTTCACTAAAGTACCTTGCATAGCTTATTATTATCTACCAACATTAGTATATACTTAAATGATGAAAGATATTACACACATACAATAATTAGACACCCATTTGTGTTTTTATTCTAGGATACTTCTACCAAAGGGAGATCCAAGACTATCAATGCCTCCTCCACCTGGCTGCTACCTTATACCAACTACCTGTCCTGTCCACACCTCCACACCTTCCCAGACGAACACTGGAACACACGCACCATCTACTCCTTCCACCCGCACTCATCCACCCTCCTCCACTCTTAACTACAGTGATTGGGCAAGAGTGATTTACGGAGCAGGGAATGAGGATACCAATTATTACAATGATGACGAACCTGTATACTTAAATGAGGATAATATTACCACACCCAGCTGGCTTTCCACACCACACTCCACACTAGACCTTAATGGAGGTGCTGATGTGGATAATATTATTGCTTTGCCTAACACCTCCACTTCCATTCCTGTTACTCTTGTTCATGATGGTAGTAATGGTAGTCTGTCCTCTACCACTCCTTCCGTCATATCACCATGGGAAGAAGAAGCCCGTAATGGTAATGGAAGTAACTTAAATAACACGGAGAAACAACCTGCAGCCCTTGGAAATGCATCTAATAATATGTCAGAGATGTTTGAGGGTCTTCCTACCCCACACCTTAATAACACATCTGATTATTATAATAACTCGGAGGCTTTAGTGGAGTTTACAAATGCTACAAATAACACTATGGAAGACTCCCCTAAATTTGCCAGACTGGAAACCTCAACTGAGACATCTAATGGGAAGGAAAAGGAGGAGGAAAACTTTTCAAATTTAATGAGATTGGCGCCTGGTATACCAAGAATGTTCTATATGTTGAGTGATATCGAGGAGGAGGAGGAGATGGGGGATGCAGAAAATGGCTTGAGGACAGAGGCAATTCCTGGCATGAGAAGAAATAAGAGAAAGGTTGTTGTTGCCCAGAATATTAAATCACCTCAGAACGAACTTACAAGGACTAAAAATAACTCGCCTAAAAAATCAACAGCATTTAATTATGAAAAAGAGGATGATTTTACCACCACCAAAAAGAAAGAAGTCATGGAAGTAAAAGAATTAGATAAGGAAAACATGACTAGTAATTTAAACACATCAAATCAAAATGTCGAAGACCACAAAGCACTCATGAACCAGGATGACGAGGAACTACCCTTGAAGAGAGTCAAGCGAGTGATCAATGACTACGGTGGAATAGGAGTCAATGATGCTTACTACCTCCCCTTGTATCACCCTTCTAACGACGACGAGGACGACGATTTCATGACTTACAACCTTCCCCCAGATCACCACCCAATCCCTGAGGACCAAAACACACCAGATAATATAACAACTTTAAACAACTCCACACTGGACGACCTCGAGGTAGATTGGATGACTAAGATGGTATTTCCTACTGCGATACCATACAATATATCCACAATTAATAGGGATGCATTTTGGGCCCATTTCAAGAGGGTTGCGACAGGGGAAGGCAGTGTTGAGGTGACGTTAGAACCATCTGTGGCCGGGGAGGAGAATGTAACCTCAGAGGAAGGACTTACTGAGCTACCGACGGATGCTGAAGAGTGTTTTGTGATGGTGTGTAAAGGTGAGTGGAAAGATACTGGTTTTGTTTGTTATTTTGTTAGTATATGTGGATTAAATAATGGTGTGAATGTATAGTATTTTTCTTAGGAGTACAAAAGGTATATACAGATTATTATTATCCTATTTTTTTTTTAAGTTACTTTCTATTAGTGCATATGAATGGAATGACATTGTGAATACATTATACATTTCTGAGAAGACCTTTTAAGTATCTACGGATTAATTTTTTTCATATCAATTGGTTCTAATATACTTTCTCTCCTCCTCTTACATCCTCAGAGTCAGTGATCACCTCAACAGAAGCACACACAACCATACCAACAACCACCACTACACAATCCACCACTACCACCTCACTACCAACCACCATCACCACCACCACTACTACTACTACCACTACTCTTGAGCCCACCAGTCCTCACTCCTTCCTGGTACAGCCAATGCAGAACAACCCTGAGAAGTGGGTGTCTACACTGCCCAACAAGTCACAGGAAAGACTGAGAAAGCTGTGTTGGGAGACCATGTTTGGGCAGGAAATTATAAAGCTGACTGTCATGGATTTAGTAAGTGTGGCGAGTGTTGGAAATAATTTGTAGTGTGTAACTTGGTAAGGTCAGATAAATACACACACAGTCATGCATGCTAGTGGTACTCAAACCCATTCTTATGTACAGGTGTTGACGGTGGTGACAGTGGTGATGACGGAGTATGTACGAGCGGTGGTGGTGAGGCTGTTCAATAACTGCTGCTGTTGGGACCTGGAAAAGCAGTTTCCCGGCTACGCTGACTTCAAGATTGCTGAGAATATTCTGCATTTAGTCAATAATCAGGGCATGGTTTGGTGAGATTAAGGAGAACACTTATTATTACTATTATTGTTTATTTATTTATTTATTTATTGTATTTTCTTTTCTTTTTTTTAAGTTCACTATTGGATTAGATTTTTTTTTTTTTTTTTTTTTTTTTTTTTTTTTTATCTTTCACCTTTTTGTATTTGATAAAACTAATGTTATCATCACAATACTACTACTACTACTACAACTACTACTATTATTTTCCCTTGTAGCTTTTAAAACCTCATTCACTACTTCTATTACTCTCAAATCAGCGACTTTCATTCCTAAACGTCACTTCTTTCCTTCTATTCGAGACAGGATGGGTATGTTCTTTGCACCCGGCCTTCCCCTCCTCAACACCTTCAAGCTTGTGGTGCTACTGTACGTGCGTTCCTGGGCTGTCGTCACCTCCAATGTACCACCTGAGACTGTCTTCAAAGCCTCGAATAACAACAACTTCTACCTCCTCTTCCTACTGACGATGCTGTTCCTTTGTACGCTGCCGGTCGGGTGAGTTACGTCCTGCTCCAGTGTGGTTGAAATATGGTTAAGAATGTGGTTGTAAGTACTGATGTGAAGGCTGTGGATTGCTTATAGTTTTAGCGTTTGTGATTGTTATATTATATTGAGTGTTTTAATTCACCTTTTTGTCCATGTTCTTGTTGTCTTTGTCATTTATCTACGCATAAAAGGAAGGTAAAGTATTTTTTTACATAAGTAATAAATTAATAAATCACTGGAGGTATTGATATTGTACTGTTTTCTGTTAATCTACTAAACTCATATCTACCTTAATATTGCAATGGCGCATTCATTCAACCTTTCCCTTCTCTCATTATACTCTATTATTCTCTCATACTGTACAAGCCACTTCATGATAGAATTAATTACATCCCTCACTACATATACTCGTTTAACTTCCTCTAGATTAAATTACATTCCACCCTACATATACTCATTAAACTTTCTCTATCACTAAACATACCTTTCATTATGCTATTCCTTGTCTCGTTAATCTGATGCCCTTCCCAGGTACGCTGTGGTGTGGCTTGAACCTTCCTGGCACTGTGGACCCTTCAGTGACTACCCAAAGATATACCAGCTGGCTACCTCTACCCTGATTGGAGGACTGCCACCCACCCTCTACCCAATCATTGACTACATCTCCTCCCCTGGTGTAGTGATCCCTGCCGGCCTTCTGCTGGTGTTAATCATTTATTACCTTGTTTCCCTCACTGCTGCATTACGGGAAGCTAACAGTGACCTCAGAGTAAGTGTGAAGTGAGGTTAGAGTAGGTTAAGTGTAGCTGATAGGGGTGATTTTTTATTTTCTTGTTTCTGAGTATAATAATAAAGTATGTGATTTGAACCTGAGACTAAGTGTGAAGTGAAGTTAGGTTAGGTTAAGTGTTCTTGATGGTGGTTGATGATTTTTTTTTTTTTTTTTTTTTTTTTTTTTTTTTTTCGTGCATTATTAAAGTATGTGGTTTGATCTTTTAACCTGATAGGATCAGCTGCGCCAAGAAAGATCAGCTGAGAAGAGGAAGGCCTTGGAGTCTCGGTCAGGGAAGGGGCGGAGTGAGACCCCTACATCCAGGTCAGTTGTTTGAGGTCAGGTCACTCAGTTTGTGGATCATCATTTTACAGTAGAGTCACATTTGATATAAGTTTCACCGTCTCTGCTATTTTTAAGATAATACATCGTGAGTATTAGCTTCTTTTACTGTATTGTGTATTGTGTTGTGTTGTGGTGTCCAGGTGGGGCCGCGTGGTGCCCCTCACACCCCTCCCTCGGCCTCGTCTTGATGCGACGAGTGACCCTGAGAAGCTGCCGCCCAAGAAGCCACACTCAGGTCGGCCTTGCTCATAACACTGCGATAAGAATTACATGATTTCTAATAAGATTTATGCTTATTCATTTAAAAAGTTACATATTATTTGCATGTAATCTCTTAGTTGCAAGTATATACTGTATGAAATGTCAGTTAATATACATACAATACAATTAAATGGGAATTTTTGTGTTTAAAATGTTCATCAATATGTTAAAATGTTTACTGTAAGAACTTATTGATGAATGGAGCAATGTTATGTTTTAGCTTTATCTCCTGAGGGTGAAGATGAACCAATCCTTGTCCTCTGTGACCCACCTCGAGCCAAGGATGATGGACCGTGGCCTGACGACATGACAGACCTCGGCCACTCGGAGGTGTTTGATGACTCCCTATCTGAGTCACGCCAGGTTGGGAGGCCAGCACGGGAGGCTAACACAGACGGGCACGAGAGGAGGCACAAGGACCACTTAGAGAGAGACACAGAGACTCAACACAAAACCAGGACAAGAAAAAATTCCTTCCCAACACAGACCAAGGAGGATGAAGACGGCTTGTTCAGAATACCCAAAGGGAGACAGAAGTCGTATGGAAGCCAGAACCGCGGCCACAGACTACCACAGGAGAGGAAACACTCGGATGAAAGCCTACATAGAGACTCCCCAACCAAGGTCAAGTCCAGCCACAGACAATACGCAGACTCACCAAGAGAGAGAAGGAGGAGTTCTGGTTCTCACTCAAACAAACTCAAGGACAAACTTCAAGAACATATACAAGAGCCACTTATCAGCCCATCTCAGGAGACAAGTAAATCAACGAAATCTTCACGAGGTCTAGCCAAGCGGGACTCCAATAAGTTGCCTTCAGAACCCGAGACCCCGACTAAAAGTGTTCCTCCTCAACGTCACCGCAGGGAACACTCCATATTGAAGCTGGACGACCTGAAGCGTGGTAGTAATGGACAGCTGAAAGGAGGCACTGCTGTCCCGCCCACCCAGCAGTGCAGCAGTTCAGATGACTCCCAAGGCATGCAGACCATACCCGTAATCAAGGTGATGGATGGGGATTGATTTGATGGGGACTAATATAGATACTTTTTCACACTTTTTCATACTTTTTTTTCAGGTCGTACTGTGTTGTGTTGATGGAGAATAATTCAACGCACATGTATTGATGGAAATACTTCTGTACATCATTCATTGGAGACAGGCTGGATTATACTTTTCTTCTGCATTCATTCTTTAGATATTTTTTTAACATCCACCTTTTCTTTACATCAATGCCTTGTTTCTTCCCAAATTTCCATCCTTCCTGAACATTTTTCTTGATTCTGTTATTCTCTCCTCTAGTTCGTTCCTTCCTCAGATCAGCAAAGAGGACAGTGTGGAGCGATCCCTTCAACAAGCCAAACTACAGCGCCAGGACAAGACACAAGACGACCCAGACAACACAGAGGCCACACAGCAGCCTTCCCACAGCACCCCGGACACAGCCTCACCCTCACCTAAGCAGGATAAGAGTAATGGCATTGAACTAAAATCACTACCACGGAAAGAGGACTCACCAGTGAATCCTAAGGCCATCAATAAACCAGCGCCTATTGAAACTAACTTAGACGAACCATATTTTCCTGAGTCTGACACGGTTGCTCTGATTGATAAACGTGAGGTTGAGATAATCCCGCTACAGCTTGCTACGGAGGAGGAGTCTGTCATCCTGAGTTCAGACGAGGAATCTACATTGCTTGAGAAGTGAGGTGAGGGTAAGAGGAGTGTGTTTTTTATTATTGTAGTTGTTACCACTATATAAAGAGCAGTTTTGTCTCTTGAATTTACCTACTTGCAGCACACATATATGTTGTAAGTTAGTGAAGTAATTGGTAATGTTTAAATGTGTCACAAATATATGCTCTCGTTATTGCACCACATTATTATTATTATTATTTTTATATGTATACCACGTTATCTAAAGGGCTATAATTGTATTTCTTGCTCAACTGTCATACACCTGTACGTTATAAGCTTGTTATGGAAAGGAACACCTGAAAAAAGACAGAGAATATATGCATTCCATAATAACATTTAAGGATATCAATATTGAAATGCTTGCTTCAACTACTAGAATATTTATTCAGCATACACCATAGAAAATTGACAAAAAGTTTAACACGAGTATGCCAAGAAATTGTAAAGAGACCATTCAACATGTTAATCTTTTCTTTATCAACCATATCTTGCCTTTCTGCAAATAAAGAATATCTAGCATGACAACTGACAGAGTTCCTTAATTAATTAGAAGGAAGGTTTTTTAAGTTCAGGTTTGCAAGCCAGTCACATGTACTAAATTTTATGAAAATTAAGTTTAACATCAACCTAACAACATATCAAAAATGAGCATCTACATAAACTTCATTGCATCGGACAAGTGGATTTCATAACACACTTTCAAGCATGAGAAATAACAATGCATATCACCACTTAACAAAGAACCTCACTGTAACTGTAACAAAAAAATAAATAAATCAAAAGAATCTTTCACCACAAGTTCCAGTTTTTGACATGACAACCATATTTTTCTTCTAGTGAGAGCAGTTATTAAACCCTTCCCAAATGAAGGCATAGCGGAAAAGTCTATATAAAAATACAAACTGAAAGCAAGTTAATTTACCATAGCAACACACAACTCCAGTAAAGCCCAGTACAACAGATGAGTGTTCTTTCTAAGGACAATTAAGGGGGCTGTAAGCTGTTAAGTGCCAGGTCTGCCCAGTTGTAATACAGCTTCCTGTATGCAGCACAATCAACCTAAGGAAGCTGGTCCAGTCTTACTTCTTCTTGCTCCCGGGTGGCTGTAGTGGCTGGCCCTTGTCCTTGCCTCGCAGACGAACCCCTGCAGAGGTAAGATTCAGGTCAGGGAAGAACAGGGAAAGGAAAATACAAATAATAGATTCTAGTATAATAGATGAAAGGATGAAATTCACTATTGATCATTAATACGTTCACAGTTCTTATATATGTATGCATCTATTTAAATATTTAGCAAATTATCTATATGAGTGACATTTCTGTTCATCTGTGTATAAAGATAATTTTCAGTACATTTTAAACAACATCTCAGTGTACAAGTAGAATGAATATTAACACTCCCCACCACAGCCTCCACCCTGCACTCACCGATGGCCCTCTCTATTTTTCCGAGGACATTCTGATTTGGCACGGCCTTGCCCTGCTCGTATTCCTGGATGACTTGTGGCTTCTCATTAATGTGCTGCAGAGGAGAAACAAATGGTAAACACACCCACCAAGGTATTATGGAAACTGTACAAAACTAACAAACTTGAATGTAGTATACTAACCAACATTGACACTGTAAACACGTAGGTAGTTAGTTGAAGACTGAATCTCACTAATGACACGGACATACACGTGCATGCACACACACGTACGGTAGCCAGATCCTTCTGTGTCCATCCCTTAGATTGACGTCCCTTCTGTATGAGGCGTCCAACATCCACTGTCACCTTCTCGTGCTTGAGCTCCTCAGTCTCTCGGTCCAGCTTAGCCGTGTTGAGGGACGTGCCATGCTGTTTGTTAGTGGCCGCCCCATCTGGTGGATGTAGTTGTCGTAATAGAAGCAGTAAACATGAATATAACAGTTGTGTTGCTAAGTAGTATTAGAGGTGTGTCTAATACTACTCATACAGGAGGAGATTCTGAAAAATTCTATCTGTCAGAGTTCTGGTAGAAGAGTTTTCTCATGTATACCTGTTCTTACATTCCTATCTTGTATATTCTAATCCTCTCACTCTCCCACATACTCCCACTCTGTCCTCCCATTTCAAAACGTTACAAGAAATCTTCCTTATCATATGCTTCTTTCACCCTTCCTCACGTACTCTATCATAATTTTAATTGCAAATATCTGATACACACTTACGTTTCCCTTCCTAAATCCTCGCTAATCTTCCCTTCAGTTACTTCCATGAGTCTCTCCGTTAAGACTCCCACACAGTCTTCCTGGCACACTAAGCAAACTTATCCCTCTATAATTATTACACTCACCTTTACTAACTTTACCTTTATCCCGGGCCTTTCTTCCACTCATACGGTAGTTCTCTCTTGTCTCTTGTCTCCATATCAGGAACATCCATTATACCATTGTTTCAGCTCCATATTATAACATTTCTGCAACCATCTACACCGGTACAATTATTCCAACACACGCAGACTCTTGTTCACTTGAAATGCTTACCGTACGTCCTTTTTTTCAAACACTTTTTTCCGATCCTTTGTTCAGCTCTTTCTCTCGTCTCACCTTCCGCCTCCCACAGGATCAAACCAAGATACTTACGTAGGTTCATGTACCTCCTCCATTTGAACCCATAGATATTCTTGTGTGTAGAATATGTTTGTTTTCTTTCCTTATTCTTTTTGGATATGAATTTTAATATTATTTTTTCATTATTATAATTATTGTTATTATTTTGATCATGTAAGCCCACTGACAATTAGTGGGAGTAATCTTGATTGATACTTACATTTCGAGCTCGTTTCCACCTGGAGGCCGCTTCTCCTTGCTTGGTTAACGGCCTATAGAAAAAAAGAAAAGGAAAAGAAAAAATTCAATGAATTCATGGGACAAAATATAGATGATAATACTAATCTACTTTTACATTGACAAAAACAGTCCATTAGAATCATGATTAATTTGTTTGTTGGCAAGAAAATGGTCAATATTTATACATCTGAAATAATGATAATACTGAATAGTAGGAAGTGGTGATGATCAAGCATGATGAACTTAGAGAGGTAATGAGGGATGAGTCTTGCAATGAGAAGACATAGACTGAGGTGAGGTGATTGGGGAATGTTGAGTGATTAGGTGAAAACAGTTAAAGAGATTTGAATGTAGTTGGTAGGAATGAAGTGATTTAGGATCCAGGAATCTATGCCATATGTAAGGAAGCTGCTGTCATGTAATACTGTACTGTAATGCCAAAACTTGACTCCTCAATTGTAGTTTTCAACATAAACGTACATTTACATCGCCTTACACTGCTAGGAAGAACCTTTTAAATAATGAGCCTGAAACTGCGTCATAAGGTAAATTTAGCCATATTAATCAGTCTATCTTAGTCTTGGTTGAAAAGGCAGTGATGGCAGGCAATTTGTGACGTTAAGAGTGAATGCAGTACAAAAAAAAAGTGAATGGTTGTTGTGTTAAGTACATTGCAATACATCATAAACTAACTAGAACTTGCAATTAATCACTAGTAAGCTGTATAATAAGTAATATTTAACTTACATCAAATAATAAAAAGTAGCTACATATTAAAAATTCAACTCAAAACAGCTTCCTAGTCCTACATCACCATCACACACGTCGATATTAATGACCATTGACTGAATGTAACATACAATATGTTCCTGACTGAATGAATTTTGGTTAAGTTAGGGCTGCACACCTATACCTGTCCCGTAATTAAAGCTAACCTAACCTTTACACTAATGAGAGATGGAAAGATGAACATTACTTTCCTAATGATAAAGTACAATCTACATTATGTTCTTGATAATTAATGAACGGCTGTACACCTCCTCCTGTCCTTTAATTAAAGCTAACCTAACCTTCCTAGTATTGGGGGGAGGCGGGGGGGTGAACACTATTATTCTTAATATTACGTTACTAAAACAACACCTAGCGATCATCTAGTGTATTAAAACGATCATAAATATGGATAAAATAGGTATAATATTGATAATAAGAGCATGGCGAAGGATGTAGGAGCTGTCAAGACCTTACTATTATTACTATTACCATTATCACCTGTCCATACCTATCCCACCTGCCTTACCTGTTCACTTTTAAGCTGCGATGATTTCTGAGGCTTCTTTCTTAATACTGTCACGGTGTCCCAGTCGCTTTCAGACATAGTAGACGCGATTTAAACGGAGATATGTGGAATTATATGTCTTGTGCGGTGTGCCACGACCTCTTGCAGAAGGAAAATGTGCATCGCCGAGACCTAGGGGCAGAGGGACTTTGGAGTTCGGTTTTATTAAGGTTTATTACTATGTTTTAAGAGTATTTTTTTTCTATTATTGTGTCTAGTTATTCAGTGATATGTTAGGTAAGGATACACTGATTTGTAGTGTGTTAGGTGGTTGAATGCAGGGTTGTTATAGATATTTGTCAAGGAAAATGTGCAGACCCAGACCAGAGGGACTTTTCAATGATTTTTATTTGGGCGTATTAGTGTCTTTCAAGTCTGTTTCCTATCTATTATTGTGTCTAGTTACTTAGTGATATGTTAGTTAAGTGTACACTGACTTATATTGTACTAGATGGTTAAATAGGGTTATTTCAACATGTTATTTAAGGGTATGTGATAGGGTTATTCTGTGTTTCGTAATGTTATCTAAGGTTATTTATGTTCAGTCATCATGTTATAGGTTCAATGAACATTG
>JAXIVD010000964.1:0-2500 GCA_036785275.1 Cancer borealis | reverse complement strand
TGTGTGTGTGTGTGTGTGTGTGTGTGTGTGTGTGTGTGTGTGTGTGTGTGTGTGTGTGTGTGTGTGTGTGTGTGTGTGTGTGTGTGTGTGTGTGTGTGTGTGTGTGTGTGTGTGTGTGTGTGTGTGTGTGTGTGTGTGTGTGTGTGTGTGTGTGTGTGTGTGTGTGTGTGTGTGTGTGTGTGTGTGTGTGTGTGTGTGTGTGTGTGTGTGTGTGTGTGTGTGTGTGTGTGTGTGTGTGTGTGTGTGTGTGTGTGTGTGTGTGTGTGTGTGTGTGTGTGTGTGTGTGTGTGTGTGTGTGTGTGTGTGTGTGTGTGTGTGTGTGTGTGTGTGTGTGTGTGTGTGTGTGTGTGTGTGTGTGGTGTGTGTGTGTGTGTGTGTGTGTGTGTGTGTGTGTGTGTGTGTGTGTGTGTGTGTGTGTGTGTGTGTGTGTGTGTGTGTGTGTGTGTGTGTGTGTGTGTGTGTGTGTGTGTGTGTGTGTGTGTGTGTGTGTGTGTGTGTGTGTGTGTGTGTGTGTGTGTGTGTGTGTGTGTGTGTGTGTGTGTGTGTGTGTGTGTGTGTGTGTGTGTGTGTGTGTGTGTGTGTGTGTGTGTGTGTGTGTGTGTGTGTGTGTGTGTGTGTGTGTGTGTGTGTGTGTGTGTGTGTGTGTGTGTGTGTGTGTGTGTGTGTGTGTGTGTGTGTGTGTGTGTGTGTGTGTGTGTGTGTGTGTGTGTGTGTGTGTGTGTGTGTGTGTGTGTGTGTGTGTGTGTGTGTGTGTGTGTGTGTGTGTGTGTGTGTGTGTGTGTGTGTGTGTGTGTGTGTGTGTGTGTGTGTGTGTGTGTGTGTGTGTGTGTGTGTGTGTGTGTGTGTGTGTGTGTGTGTGTGTGTGTGTGTGTGTGTGTGTGTGTGTGTGTGTGTGTGTGTGTGTGTGTGTGTGTGTGTGTGTGTGTGTGTGTGTGTGTGTGTGTGTGTGTGTGTGTGTGTGTGTGTGTGTGTGTTCACCTCACCGTGAGTGTTATTAGTCACTTGCCTTCTGTTGCTGTGGCAGAATGAACTACAAGAACGAGAACACAAACTTTATTGCTTATTTGCGCACAGCACAGCAGCATAACAGTATAGTAATAGTGAACGAAACGGAGTTACATGTTGCCTAAACAAATAAAGTGGACTAGATTTGGTATGTGCACTGTCCAGGCTGGGTGAGCAGGGGTGTGCGTGGCCCCAATCCTGGATGGGGGGTGACGCTCAGCGGTGGTAGAGGCCACAGTTAACACACACGGGGTGGTCTGAGTACCAGCCGTATGCTCCGTAGCCTCCTGTGTACGCGCCGTAGTCGACGTGATCGTTGTGGCTGTGTGAATCCACGTGGTGATAAGAGCCTGAGGCTTGGGGCACCAGCACCTCCTCAACATACTCACCGTGATCCACTGGGGCGTAGTTCTGGTAGTCCCCGTGATCCACTGGGGCGTAGTCTGCGCCGGAGCGTGCTTGTGCGGGTTGGTAGTGACGGAGGGAGCGTGCAAGCCTCACGAGTGGCATGTCCTGAAGAGGCACCAACACGTATTGGGGACGAGCATCCGCCATCAGCATGCAGGCCGCAGCCACCACCACGATCTGTTCACAAACAACTAACAATTACACATACATACTTACATACATGTACTACATTTTGGCTCGACACTCAGGCTCAATGTATTGTTTAGACTCAGCAGAGAAATAGGCCAGCCAACTCCTGCATCGATGGCAGCAGCGTTGATGAACAACAATAATTAATAGAGTGTCTTCAAAGCAAACTGATTTCAAGTCGTCCTTCCGGGCTGCCGTGAGCTACAAATCGAGCACCATCACTGCTACACTTCATCAAAGTCACTGGCTGTGCATCCAATTAATTAATGTGTTGTGTCGCCCGTGTGGAGTGAGTGAAGCCTTGAGTCTCCCGGTGAGGGCAGGACAATGATGCAGGCCCAGTGAACACACCGCCACTCACCACTCTCAGCAGAACCATGACGTACCGATGCTCACACTGGAAGAAAGTGATCACCACCACATGGTTCTCGCCTTTATATAGTCCTGGGTGAAACCAAGCGTGGCGTCCAAGGTTTCCCTCCCTGTGGGGTGTTAGCCGGTGTGACGATCAACTGGACTCTGACCTAAAAGAACGTGCCCTGCGTCCATGGCTAACATTATACTGCATGCCTTACACACACCACAGCCAACCACAGCAAACCACGCACATTGCTTGTGTAACCCCAGGACAAATGTTCACATTTTCTCTCCATGTCTCCCAAACTTTCGCCGTCAAGAAGTAAAGAGAGAGAGAGAAGAAAGAAAAAAGTGGTGAGCTAATGAGCCGCGAGCGATAAAAACAGGCTCGGGATACACGTACTCGCGGTGAAATCTCTGTCAAAAACAATAACAAGTACGATTTATGCTGCTGCAGGAAGCCATGAGAGGGATTAAGAGGAGTGAGGAATGCAGGAATACTTGGGGACAGTAGTAGCTAAGAGAATTACTATATAACGAG
>JAXIVD010000963.1:35000-102500 GCA_036785275.1 Cancer borealis | reverse complement strand
GTCATCACCTCCACCTCTCCCTATCCAAATACTCCCTCCTTGCTAATTCAATTCTTCCTCTTGTATCAGCAACTGTTTCATGCATGTACATGCATGAAACAGTTGTTCCTTCACCCTATCCTTCCATCTTACAATTGGCTTCCTCTCCTTTCGGCCATGAGTGTGAAACTCATGGCCACTTGCATATACTTTCTTCACAAACTAGACTAGCTACATGAGTAAAAGTAAATAAACAAATGTAAGAATATATGAGACAAAATTCCAGGCATTGATTTAATTTAAATTATTGAAAAATTACAATAAAGCAACTCTATATATGTGTCCATTAAACATAAGCAAAGTTAACTAGTACCTACATAGTGAATGTTATGTACATAAATATTTACATGAAAGCTAAACTGTAGATGGCAAGCATAAAAAACAGTCATAGATGAACAATGAACAAGGAAGTTTGCACCAATGTTACAAGACAGTTCCAGTTTTAAATTAAACTTACTGAGTCTAGTATATAACAATATATACACATGAATGCAGGTGTGATGTTTTTTACAGATGGTATGAGTAGCAGACCTTTGCTATGCAAGGTTTATAAAAAATAAAAATTACAAAATTTAACCACCACATGAATGGGTCCGCCCAGCATCCTACCAACACGAGGGCTGCACAATGGTGAGCATGAGCTTGAGTTTAACACTAGCTGCATAATGCCAGTTAGTCATCGAACTACACACACTTGTGAATGTGTGTCCAGTACATTTGGTGATTTAACAGTCACATTTGGTGGGTGTGTATCAGTTTACTCATCAATTGCATTGACATGTACCACTGCTGGGCCACCAGTGAGGCTGTTGCACTCCTCAACACTACCACGGACATGCTGAAGAATTGATTGCAGCAGTTTGGGGTCCATGTCATGAGTTGTTGCCATCACCTGTGTGCCAGTCAGCAGGTAGTCCTTCAGGTAGTCTTGGTGCACCTCCACCACAGAGTAAGCTGCCTGATGCTCCTCATCATTGGCTAGGAGGTCAGCCTCCATAGCAATGGCAGCCTGTCCAGTCTCTTCATCTCCAGTGGATCGACCCCTTGCCTCCTCCAGGATAGTAGTGTCCACTCCTCCCTCCACTTCCATACTCTCCATGTTCTCCACAGCCTCTGCATTTTCCATGGAATTTGTGGCATCAATCTGGGAAGCATCAATGATGTGATGAGATTTGGTAAGATGCTTCATGAGGTTGGTGCGCTGGGAATAACCCCGCTGGCAGATGCTGCACTTGTAGGGGTGTGTGCCAGTGTGCAGTGTGACATGCCGCTCCAGCTGCAGCTGTGTAGAGAAGCCCTTGTTGCAGATGGAGCACAGGAATGGGTACTCACCCGTGTGGCGCATCTTGTGGTGCAGGAGATTCACCTTGCTGCGGAATGGCTTCCCGCACACGTTGCACTGGTGTGGCCGCTCACCTGTGTGTTTGATCTTGTGAACCGCCACCTCAAACTTCTGGGCAAAGCGTTTATTGCACACATCACAGGCATGGGGCTTTACCTCACGGTGCCGATACTTATGCTTGGTGAGGTACTGTTTCTTGGCAAAGGACTTGCTGCACACATCACACTTAAAGGGCTTCACCACTACCTTCTCCTCTTCCTGCTCATCCAGCTTCTCTGGAACCATAATCACTTCGGGCTGCTGGCTGTGTTCTTCTTCAGCTGGGTCAGGATCAGGATCAGGCCCTTCATTAAGTTCAGGATAAGGTGCAGCAGTGGCCTCAGGGAACACCAGAAGGGGTTGAGAGCCATCCACCAGGAATTGCTGCTGGTTGTTGTCCACTAACAATTGTGGAGTTGAATCAATGGCATCCCCAACTTCCCTTACAGTTTCAAACACATACAAGTGGTGAGGGTTGTCAGACACAGCCTCTACTGTTGGGTTCACCATCATCATACCTTGCATGTGGCTGGCCTTGTGCTGATTCAAGTCCTCTGAACTATAGAAGGTTTCATCGCAGGTGTCGCACCGCAGCTCACCCACATCCTGCCCCAAATGTGTACGTTCGTGTCGCTTGAGGTTGGAGGAACTACGGAATTCCTTGCTGCACATGTTACACTTGTACGGCATCTCTCCGGTGTGGATCAGATTATGGTTCTTGAGGGCCAGGCGCGAGGCCAGCTGCTTCCCACAGTAGTTGCATGGGAAGTTGCGCTGACGAGAGTGTACGTTTTGGTGGGTGTACAAGTACTTCTTCTTGTCAAACACTCTACCACATATGTCACACATGTATAGCTGAGCCTCTACAGTGGTCTCTGATTCCATACCCATGGTAGTGTTGTGGTACTGTTGCTGCTCCATGGTATGGAACTGACGGTGCTTCTCTAAATGGTGCTCCCGCCGAAACTTGTGGTTGCAGATATCACACTTGAACATCTCCTCTCGGATGTGGTCCCGCATGTGCAGGTTAAGGCTACTGTTGTTGATGAAAGTCTTTCCACAGTTGCCACACTTGAAGGGCCGCTCTCCTGTATGTATTCTCTTGTGAATCTTTGCAGTCTCTGCATTAGCAAAATACTTCCCACAAATTTCACACGGGAATGGCTTAACTCCACTGTGCATACGTTTGTGCTTGAGCAGACGGCCACTCTGGGAGCAGCGGTAGTCACACATGTCACACTTGTAGGGCTTCTCCCCACTGTGGATCCGCTTGTGAGTGTTGTAGTTACCGCTGGTGGAGAAACTCTTCCCACAATGACACTTGAATGGTTTGTCATCAACATGTTTCCTCTTGTGCATCAAGAAAAGTGACCGTTTATGGAAGTTGCGTCCACACACATCACACGTAAACATGAAGGAATGCATGACCTTATGGCGGATGATGTCACTCTTATGTACAAACAACTTGTTGCAGAGGCCACACTTGAGGAGTGGTGTGCCTGAATGCAACAATTTGTGGCGCACATAGTGGCTCTTGTGGGCAAAGTCAATCCCACAATCATCACATTTGAGGACAGAGGGAAGAGTACTGCCTCCAGTCATCTCACCTTCTTCTCCCTCTTCAGGGATTAAGGCCAGACCAGGACCAGGCCGAAGGGCCTCCCGTAGATGAACATGAGAGTGTCGGATCAAAGTGAGCTTTGTGGCAAAAGCTTTCTTGCAGATGTCACATTTCCAGCTCTTGACCCCTTTATGGGTAAGCTTGTGTTTCTGCAGATATCTCTTTTCTCTGAAGGTCCTGTGGCACACATCACACTTGTATGATGCATTGAGTTTGTGGGTCAGTTTGTGGGTGAGAAGGGTGACATAGGAAGGAAAGTATTTACCACAATATTCACAGCACTGGAGGCTGCCTTCCTTACTTTCTAGCCTACCCTCCTCCTCCCCAACCTCACCTGGATGCTCCAACAGCTGCTGCTCTTCATCCTCTGCTAGCTCAGCCAGACGACTCTTGGCTGACTGACCTGCATCCCCGTGACTGTCCAGGTGGTAAGTGAGGAGTGTGGGAGTGAAGAAAGTCTTTCCACACAGCTCACATTTATTTTGGTTTTTGAGTCTGTGGGTCCATAGTTTGTGCCTCACCAGTGCTGCACTCTGCCGAAAGCTCTTTAGGCAGATATCACATTTGAAGGGCCGCTCACCAGTGTGCACCAGCACATGTTTGTCTAGTGCTGACTTGAGGGGGAAGCCAGCATCACAAAGATCACACTTATAGTTTTTCTCTTGGGTGTGCCCACGATGGTGCCGCTTAAACTCCTGATGCTTCCTGAAGCTCTTACCACACATGGAACACACAAAAGGGAATTCCTCAGTAGGAATGGTGTGTATAATGGACTGCTGCTCCTCAAACAGGTGGAGGCGCTTGTGCTGCTCCAGCTGTTGTTCAGAGGCACAGCCCACAGAGCATACGTCACAGTATACCTCCTGATCACCCGTGTGGGAGTTGGTGTAGTGGTCACAGAGGACGTCCACATCAGTAAAGGACTCCTCACAGATCCCACACTTGAAAGGATTTGTGGGGAACTTGCTCTCCAGGGTCTCTGACTGCTTAGGCTCATCATAAAGTTCTGAGGTCTTGGGAGCATAGCCCTCATTCAGCTGTTCCTGCAGCTGTTCCACTAATGACACCTCACTGTGGAAAGGCTTCACCTCCATCCCCTCCTCCTCCTTGATGAGTGTACCATCCCCGTGCACAGCTGTCATGTGCTTGGTGAGGGTGCGTTTGTAGGTGAAGTTTGCCTGACACACAGTACACTTGAACTCATCCTCCAGGCCGCCCAAGTGTTCACTGGACCGTTTGTGCACCTTGCGGTGGCGGTTGAGGCCGCTGCTGGTGACAAACCCAAGACTACAGATGTCACAAATGAATGGGCGGCTGCAGGTGTGGGTCTTCCTGTGGGTGTAGAGTGTGTCGCGGTGGGCAAAGGTGCGGCCACAAATGGAGCAGCGGTACTGGTGGCCATCTTGGTGGAGAGCCAGGTGCTTCTTCAGCTGGGAAGCCTGAGCAAAGGCTTTGGAGCAGAAGTGGCAGTGATGGGGCCGCTCCCCAGTGTGAGTCAATACATGGGTCTTGAGATGGGATGGATCCAGGAAACCCTTACCACAGTAGTCACAGCGGTGGGGACGCTCCAGTCCATGTACGCGGTGGTGAGCTTCCAATGCTGCATTTGAGGTGAAAGTCTTACCACACTGGTCACATTCATATGGACGCAGGTCATGTTTCTGTCGCAAGTGACGGATAAAGTCACGCTTAAACTGGATTATCTCACCACACTGGTCACATTTGTGTCCCTCTGGAGCAACCTCATCTGAATGGAAAGAGAAATAAAAGTTACATTTTATTCATAGGTCTGTGAAAAGTGAACACTTTGTGTCATGTCTGGGATTAAAGGGAAACAACTCATACCTGATTAAGGAGGAACATGCATCCTAAGAGTGGATACTGTTAAAAGTAACATAAGGAATTTGAAAGAACAGACAACTTGGGAGCAATGCTGCCTGAGAAAGATGGTAATGTAAGGGCACTGCATGGAGAGAAGAACATAATTTAGGAGAGAGAGGAAATGCAATTTTTAGGAGATACAAAACACTGTACTGGGAAAAGAGAGGTGTACCCAGGACCACTTGTTTCCAATATAGCTAAGAAAAAGGTGCTACATGACAACTCTCTGTCCACTATGATCTAAACATCTGCTCTGAAGCTGTGATCAGCATCTTCGGCAAGTGTCTCACCCAGCATCACACTCTCCTCAGTTTTCGGAGAGAGAGAGACCATACCTAAGTGACAATTTCATGCACATGGCTACCAATCTGGACCTCCTGTATAAGTAATGTAATAATGTATTATGTATACTTGAAAGAGTCTATCTACCAATAAACCAGGCTGTTACCTCCCTAAAAGAAGGTAGCCAAGGCAAGGCATGCATACACACACCCACACATATAATAATAGAAAACAGAAGGGATGATGAAGGAAGGGAATGGAAGATGGTGGCCTAATGGCTAGTGGTCGGGCATACTAGTTCAGGGTCCCACGTTCAAACCCCGGCACATGCTGGCCACTTTTTTTTTGCTACGACCGCCGAGTGACCCAAGATCACCCACATGCTGCCATAACACCATCCTTGACAGGACTGCAATGCTATATGCACGAGGAACTTCCGCTGCCAGCATGAGCCTCTCAATAAGAAACGAGGCGTCACTTAAAAACATATAACCCGCGCTACTAACGAGCGGAGGCCAACCATCTAAGGCCTCCATGAAGCCTACCAGCGCCATGGGTAAAACATGAAAAAATATATATATATAAAAAAAATTTATAATTAAAAAAATACTTAGGTGGAGGAAACTAGAGAATAGAATGGAACAGTTCATTCACAGTTACTCTGAAGGGAAGGGAAGGGAAGACTCTTTGTGCCCAAGGGAGGGAAGACTTACCTGACTGTACAGAGTGGTCATCCAGAAGCTGCTGCTGGGTACAGATGGGATTGGCTATTGAGGCAGTGGTGGTAGAGGTGGTGGTAGGGTTAGCAGCAGAGGGTGGGGGTGGAGGCAGCATAGTGATCACCATCTCCCCTGTCTCTGGCTGCTGGAAGGTGATGAGCAGGTTGTGCTTCTCTGCCTGGGTGAAGTCAGCAGTATCCAGGTGGTCTGCTGACATCTCTAATGATCCACCAATGAGGTGTTGCTGGTGGTGGTGGTGGTGTTGTTCCTGGTGGTGGTGGTGCTGAGGTGCATCTGGCTCCAGCTTGACCAGTGGTGGTGGCCAGTGTTTCCTAGGCCGACCTGGAAACGAGAGAGATGCGTGTGTGCTTCACCTTGGGATCCCTTGCAACTCTGAATGACACACACACACACACACACACATACACACACACACACACACACACACACACACACACACACACACACCTCTCTTCCCAGGGCCAGAGGTTCCGCGGGGACGTGGGGTTGGTGGGGGTCGCCGGGAGGTGAGGTAGTCAGGTGAGGCATCCTCCTCCTCCCCCAGTGACAGGTCCTCATCCTCATACTCAGGCTTCTTGAGCGCTTGGATCATCTTTTCATACCTGTGAGATCATCAGAGCGGGTCAAACCAGGCTGGGAATAAGTTGGTAGGCCTGTACAATTTAGGTCACAGCCACTAGGTAAGGGAAGGTGTTATGAGTACCTACCTGGCTCCTCTACGTCGTGGAGGAAGCCTCCTTCGTGTTGAGTCAATGACCTCCTCCTGGTGCCGGTCAATGTCCTCCTGGTTGAGCCTGAGTGGGTCCTCCAGGGGCTCCTGCTTGAGGGCGCCCATCTCCAACACACGCAGCTCATCCAGGCCATCATTGTTGTCTACCCGTGCTAGTTCTATGTTGGGCAGCTCTGGGAGAGGACGGAGAAGTGAAGACAACAGGATATAATGGATGCAGGGTGGTGGTGGTGGTGGTGGTGGTGGTGGTGGTGGTGGTGGTGGTGGTGGTGGTGGTGGTGGTGGTGGTGGTGGTGAAAATAGTTAAAGGGTCAAAAGTATGTTGGATTAAAATTCAAGTATTATTATGCGGAAAATTAATAACATTAAGTAAATTTGGGATCTGTAGGAAGATATCAATATAAATGTTATAATAAGATAATAATACTATCCATTTCTATTGAAAAAATTCACAGTGTGTGTTTAGGGGGTGGGTTTAAACAACTCAGTAAACAACAACTGAGTCTGACAACAGTAGTACATCAATGAATAATACATTGCCAATGTACAAAACAACAGGACATGAGTTACCTGGATCAGGTGACTGGAGGCGAGGGTCTGGACCAGTGTGGATCATGCGTGCACCATGAGGTCCTTCCACCAACATCTCCACCTGAAGAAGACAACAGCACAGTCTGGTTAGCTCCGTGGTGCCATGAGTAACCTGCCATGCACTGCCCTCCCTCCATCCAGGCCACACCAACCTTCTTGGGTCGCCCTGGCCTCCTGCCACTTGATGAGATGACGTACGCGCCCCTCGTACGTCCTCGCCCTCGCTTCCTGCGTCGTCCTCGCCTAGAGATGACGGGGACGAGTGGCTCCCTGTCTGGCAGGATGAATTCGTCATCCTCTGGCGGCCCCTTCACCAGGACAGCTGATGCCGGGGAGCCTCCGGGAAGGGTCATGTCCACCACAATACCCTCACTGGCTGGGTCCTCCATCTTGATACACAGATCCAGGTCTGGGCTGCCTGCTGCCTCTGCCAGCAGAATGGAGTCATTTGGAGCTTCCTTCTTCATGAGTGAAATGCTCTTAGCAACACTATCACTGTAGTCTGCTCTAGGAAGGGAGGGAGGCCTGCCCCGGGTGCCACCTCGCCCTCGCCTCCCATAGCGCTGGTGTGGCCTCACAGGCACTGGCACCCTCCTGGCCCGGGGGCTCCTGGACCCCAACCCATCATTATCCCCTGGGCCCTTGACACTTACAATGAGTGACTTGCTCTCCTGCAGCTTCTTCAGGTCCTCTGGCCGTGGTAACACTGTCACCATGCGGTTTCCAATCTTCTGCAACACACCCTGGGCTGAAATGGCCAAGGGTCCTGTACCTATAAGCTTGCGGGGCTGGTGGCCCTTCCCTGAGGTCTGGCCACTGCTCTTGACCACCAGGGGCTTGGAGATGAGGGGCCGGGACTCATGGTGGGGGGGTGGTGGCTGGTGTAGTGTAGGACTGGGAGGGTGGGCAGGTGGTGCAGGAGTGGAGGCAGAAGCAGGCTGCAACACAGACAACACCTGGGTGTCATTGGCCTGCAAGTGATCAGCCTCCACAGGGGAAGCTAAAGTGATGGAATCTCCACCTGGCTCACCAACCAGGGGTAACTGCAGCTGGCTGAGGCCCTGTAGGATGGACACTCCTGTGCCATCATTGAGGAAGGACAAGGGCAGTGTGATGGTGTGTGTGGACCCTGACTGATCACTGGCCGGAATCTGGATGAACTGCTCTCCCAGGATGGCCGAAGGAGAGCCATCGCCCGCGTGCTCTGCTGCAGTGAGGTACGTGATGGCCTGTGACCCGTCCCCACCTGCCAGGGAGACAGCTGGCTGCCCATGGTCTCCATTCAACAAGGCCAGCTGCTCACTGGTGTCATCAGCAGTCACAACGGTGATGGGACCATCGGCCGTGAACTCCACCATGCTGCCATCTGCCTCCAGGGTACCTTGGTCCAGGCCCAGCTCCCCAGGCACTGCCGACAGCTCAACAAAGTTGACATAACTACCATCAGCAGTACGCAGCAGCGGCAGGCTGGACTGTGGGTACATGGCGGTGACGTGCCGGCCAGCCTCATCTGTGGTGACATACTGCACCTCACCAGTCAGTCCTGTACCATCGTGGCTTATTATGGAGGGAACCTTGAGGCTTGGCCCGTCCTCCTCCATCTCCTCAACCACACTCACATCTCCATCCACTAGTGGGTGACCAGCAAGACCTGAAACAAAACAACAGTAGTAGGGAGGGAGTTATATGAGTATCTATATACAGATAGTCAATACATCAATATAACAACATCATTAAAGAATGCTGATCATTGTGACGTAACATACATGAGAAAATGTGTCAACTATCTAGTTTGGGTTTGTTTTTGTCCTGTGATGCTGGTTATTTTATTCAGTTTGGATAGGTTCAGTTATATAAGCTTTTTACCCAAAAGTTAGGCACATGCTGTATCTATAACCAAGCACTATGAGGATACGCCTTAGAACATAAGAACATAAGAAAATTAGGAAGCTACAAAAGGCCCGGAGGCCTGCACTAGGTAGTTCCTGTTAATCCTAACCCGCCTTATTACCTACACCCACCTCCCATCACCATCCATGAAGTTGTCTAATCTTCTCTTAAAACTTCCTATTGTCTGTGCACTAACTACCACCCTATTTGTAAATAAATTTCTGCCAATTTCTTTATTAAATCTACATTTTTCTAGTTTGAATCCGTTATTTCTTGTTCTATCCTGACTACTGATCGTAAAAACTTTTCCTACATCCCCCTTATTAAAACCCTTCACCCACTTAAATACTTCAATCAGATCTCCTCTTACTCTACATCGCTCCAGTGAGTGCAATTTCAAGAGCTTTAGTCTCCTTTCATAGCTAAAATTACGAATCCCTTCTATCATTTTGGTCATCCTTCTCTGCACTAACAAAATTATATCCATTCTATAATACGGTGACCAAAACTGCACTGCATAGTCGAGGTGAGGTTTGACTAACGCTAAATACAGTTTCAAAATAACCTCAGCACTTCTACTTTTAATACTTCTAGTAATGAATCCTAACAAACTATTAGCCCTATTTCTAGCCTCAATGCATTGTTTTCTGGGACGGAAGTCTGAGGTAACCTGAACAACCACGTTAGATGTTGGTTAGATTATGGTTAGATTAAGTTATGTTAGGTTATGTTATGTTAGGTTAGGTACGGTTTGGTTTGGTTATATAAGCTTTTCATATATTATCCAAAAGTTAGGCACATGCCGTATCTATAAGCAAGCACTTACAGGTACGGCTGTATATCAATTGTATGACTTTTGGGTGTAACTTACATACCTAGAATGTGTTGACTATCTCATAACCTTTTGTAGTATAGTGTATTATTACTATCAAATTTTCTTTATTGCATGAGAACACACACACTTGGAATGGACTGAAGGAAAAGATGATAATGGCAAAGAATGTACATCAACTGAAGGAAAAGATGGACAAATATAGATATGGAGACAGGATCTGTATACTACAAGTAGGTAAACACACACACACACACACACACACACACTGCTTTCCTTCCACAATGTACTACTATAGTGAAAGTTTTACCTTATAATACTAAATGGTGTGTGTATGTGTGTGTGTGTGTGTGTGTGTGTGTGTGTGTGTGTGTGTGAACATTTGACAAGCTCACCATTCATTCCAATTAAATATGCAGTAACCTAATTCATTTATTTTCATCAAATTATCTATCATTTATTCCTCATCTTATTTTCTTCATTTTTGTTTGCAGATGATAAATGAGTGGCCAGCTTAACTTTACGAAATTTAAGGTAGACTGAGGCCGTGGGGAGGGTAAGGACAGCTAGGGAGTGGTCATGGCCTCACCATAACACAAATAAGATGGCTTTGAATAACAGGAGAAAAGGAATACTATAGAACAAATCAGCGTTCTCACGAATATAAATATTTATTTGCATTGACGTGAGAAACTCAAGTTGGGATTAGAGACAGCGAAATGCCATAAGAATAGATGTATATACGATGGCCATTGCTAGTTGCTAGGCGGGCTATGGCCTCATTATGGTCCAGGGTAAAGAGGTGGGGTGCCAAGGGGTGTGAAGGGGGACGGGGGGCAGAGAGTGCTATGTTGTGTGCTTTTCTCAAGGGTTTGTTCGCTGTGACTACTAAAAGAAAGTTCCAAAATTTAATAACCCAACTGGACCCCCGACAACCCAGCCTTCCTTTAGTGTTGGAACAAGCCTCTATCTCCCTTTATCCGGCTGTATGAGGCACTTATGTGAACAGCAATAGGAACTGTGACATTACCTTCATTTATCTGCTGCGAAGAATCTCCCGTTTGGATCCGAGAACTGGACATATTACACTATTTATTCCCAGGGACAGGGCCTTTCTTCATCAGGGGACACCCGCCATGCTTGAAAGCCTTACTCACGTCATGCTTATTTATCGCGGGGGACTTAAATATAGGGTTAATTATTACTATACGTGTGTCATTTATTTATTTATGTATGTTGTATGGTGGCTAAGTTAAGGTGTGTGAAGAATATTGGTTGTAATGCTTTTCTTTTCTTTTTTTTGCTACTACTTGGTTATTAAATGGTGGATTTTAATTATTTTGTGGTATGCTTATATATCACTGGGGACTTAAATATAGGGTTAATTGTTATTATACGTGTGTTGTTAATCTAGTTATGTAGATTCTGAGGCGGTTATGTAAGGGGTGTGTGAAGAATATTAGTCGTAAATCGTTTTTCTGGTCGTGAAATGGTGGATTTTAATTTCATTCAATGTCTGCGCACTATATTAGTTTGGCTTTAATTTCCTACCTAAAATTATGAAATTATTCAGTAAATACGTATGATATTCACATTATACTGTTCTCGAGCTTATCTTTCATCTACCCACATATTTTCTTCTTTTTCTCACGTACTGCTAAGAACACTGATTTCGTTGCAATAAATCGTAATATTAAGCAATTTAACCACAAACTTATGACAAAGAAAAATAAAGCATATGAAGCTAGTTAGTGTTGCTATAATATAACCCTAACATAACCGTATACTCTTTTTTATTACTATCTTTTAATCAGTTTATCAGTTTATATTATTCCATATATTTGCTTTTTGATCTCCAGACATCCTTTACTTCCTCATTATTATTGCTCTGAAATACGCCATATAATGTTTGTTTTGTTTCATGTCAACACCTAAAATAAAATAAACTTACACACATTTTTTTCTATAAATTCTACACAAGGTGGACATGACAGCTGACCCTCACAACAACACACCTCATAACACCTACTGCACTCAGTGCACTGAGTGCACGGTCCTCGCCACACTCCCACCACATGGCACTCCTATACTCATTGTCATATCTCTCTCTCTCTCTGCAGACCAGCAGTAATAACTGACTTCTTTTTTTTTGCCTGGTCTTCAAAGTACCCAGACACACTATAAAATATATAGGACCTTCACCAAAGCACAAGTCAACTCCACAGCATCTGATCCACTGAGTCATCTGTTACCTGCACCTTTGTGGCACTAGATACAGCCTGCACGGCCCCATCAAACTCCCAAGAAGGGAAAAAGGATAGACGGAGCAAGCAAGACAAGTTGGGAGGAAACGTAAGTATGTACTAAAGTAAAAAGGAAATATATGCATTTAGGAATAACAAAGGTTTGCTTCTCCTTGACAAAACATAAATTAGTAAAATGCATGACTTTATTTGAATTGAGCCAGGATGGTCACTAGTACAAGTGGTGTTTGTTCAATGACTATCTAACCTAACCTAACTAGTTGTCTTATGATCAATTTGAGGAGTATAGGATAACAAAACAATCATATTCATGTAGGTATTCAAGTTAATTAATCAATCTATCTATATACCAGGCTGTCATCCCCTGCACGGAGTAGCCAAGACAATGCACGCCAGGGTGCAAGGAGTTGTAATGACAGTGAAGAGAAAGCTAATATGTTGGATGAATTCTTTTATAGTTTATACACCATTGAAAGCACTGTAAATGTGCCAATGATGACTTCAAAGTGTGATACTGGTTGTAACATCATTCTGGTATCTGAAGATGACATTCACAAAAACTTAAGGAATTAAATCCAAGTAAATCTGCTGGACCAGACGAAATACATCCCAGAATCTTGAATTAATCTAAGGCAGTGCTTACAGGTACGGTAGCTGTATAAATAGGGGATAACAACGGGGTACAGCTGCCGTATCTATAAGCACTTATAGGCACAGCTTACAGGTACAGCAGTCATATCCTCATAGTGCTTATAGATACGGCACATGCCTAACTTTTGGGTGATAAAATATAGAAATATTATATAACAACCTAACTTTTGGGTAAAAAGCTTATATAACCGAACCTAACTGAACCAAACCTAACATAACATAATCAACCTAACATAACTTGAAAGATGCTTTACCAGGTAAATAATAAGGCACAGGCCGTACAAATAGCGGATTATTCTGTTGATAACTTTCTAAGTGTTTTGAAACTTCGTACAATGAAAATGTCAAATGTAATGCGAACATGGTGGGTGATGCCGGCACATGCCGCATGAATAGGGGATGCCTTTATATGCCGTATATGTAAGCATTTTGTTAATCTAACGCCATCATAAACAAGCCAGTTTTTGAAATATGCAGTGCTTCTTTACAGACAAGAAAGCTACCAGATGATTAGTAAGAACAGAAAGAAAATTTTGTTGAAATTCAAGATTCAAGTACAAGAGGACACCATTTTAAGATAAAAAAAGAAACTCGACTAGATGTTTGGAAATTTTCCTTTTCTAATAGAATCGTTAACAATTGGAACTCACTACCTGAGGCACTGGTGTCACCTCCAACCATTGAACATTTTAAGAGAAAATTAGATTCCTACTGGAAAGAAAATATTTATGACCTTCCACAATGATCCAGTCGGTAAAGCTGCCATCCAGTATTGCAAAGATGAAGATGAAAAAAGTTGATACTGGCACACAGACATAAGCCTTTCATCCAGTTAACCTGGGATGAAGGTATGAGACATTACTCTCCCCTGCCCCCCTGTGCCTTGTCTTTTTGTAGGAGAGAATACAGAGGAGGGCTTTCCAGACCCTCGCTCTGTCCCTTTTATTGTCTTTTTACGGATAGCACGGAATATGGTGGTAGAATTCGTGTAGCCCCACCACAGGGCTAAAAATAATAAATATAAATAATATTAAGAAAATAATCACTGTAAGAGACATTCTTTGGATAGGAAGTGTTCATAATGACATGTGTAGGTATCTCTGACTGGTATGATTTCGTGCAGGCCCCAGCCAGGCTTACCATGGAAGGGAGGACCTGCCTGGTGTGTGGGGCACCCCAGGGCCACAGCCTCACTGTCTTCCCTCTGCCTCGGAGTGGACGGCTGCGTGGGGCTTGGTTCACGGCCCTGCATGATGCCACTCTTCAGGTGAGGTGCATTGTCAAAGGTGAACTGTAGTCTTCAGTCACTAGTAAAGGCAGTAAAGGAAACAGATTTTAAACCAGAATTGTAAAATTACATAGTTTAAATCTAGCCACACCACACCACAAATGGTAAATTCATGGGTGTGAGACATTGAAATTAACAATTTTTTAAATTATACCTTAATTAGAATTGCTTTTTCTAAGAAAATCCATGAAAAACTGAATAAATCATGATCTCAATATAAAAAATGTGAATTATGTTTTTTTGTTTGTTTTTTCTCCAGGCTGAGTATTTGGTAGGCAACACCCAGTATGGGGTATGTGAGAAGCATTTCAACCCTCAAGACATCAAGAGAGGCAGGAAGCCTAGTTTGAATCGAAAGGCTGTTCCCTTGTCAAGTAGCAGCTTTACAGGAAAGCAAGGAGACAATAACACTACTTTTACCAACGAGATCACAGACAATAGTTGGCAGGAGCCTGAGGACCCTAGCAAAGGTCCGGTGACTGTGCCCATCGAGAACTACCACCTTGGAGACCCTCCTAGTGGGGTTCCTGTAGGCAGTGGGTTGGTGGGAGACTCTGAAGACTTTATAAAGGAGTGTGTATGTTTGGTATGTGGGAGGGATGGGAGGAGCTGCAGCTTAGTGGGACTGCTCAACATGGGTCCCCAGCCAGGCCAGGTTCCCCCAAGTTTGCTACTTGCCAGACTGGTGGGACGAGCCAAACGTGATGTGTTGTGTGTGAGTGTGATGATCTGCTCCAGGTGTGAAGCTTTGGTGCAGGAAGTGGCTCAGATGGAGGAGGATCTCAAAACCAAAAAGCAAACTGTCAAAAATATGTTTGAAGCAACACTGCAGTGCCACAGAGAAAAGGTGAAGATTAGCCAAGATTCTTCAGCCAGTGTGTGTGAGCCTTCTGATGCCTATGCTGAGGCACGCTGTGATGAAGCCTTGGTGTTTGACATGGCTTCACCAGACAAGATAGAGGATGATAATGGCAGTTTCTCAAATGATGAAAAGGAGCCGGAAGGTTCCAGGAAGACTGCTCGAAGAAGAGCCACCGCAAAGAAGTATTGTTGTTCCCAGTGCCACGAGGTGTACACCAGCTTGGCACTCTGGGTGCATCACCTGTCCAAACATTCAGACACAGAAGATGCTGTCACTCCTGGAAAGGCCAAACAGGCAGCCAATAAAGTGAAAAAGAGACAAAAGGTTGGGGGTGTTCATGCCTGTGAGGAGTGTGACTCAACTTTCCTATGCAAGCAAAGTCTGGTGGCTCATGCAGCCACTCATCAGAAGAGCTGGGACTGCTCAGTGTGTGGACGCTACCTCACCACAAAGGCTAGACTCAAGGCTCACCTCTTCAGATTCCATGCCATTGGGGAAGAGAAGAACAAGGAGGTGGCATGTCAGGACTGTGGAAAGTGCTTTGGTACTAAGGCTGGTCTGCGCTATCATCGTAATGTGGTGCACCAGGTGGGGTCTGAGTACCAGTGCCAACACTGTAACAAGGTGTTTCACTATCATGTACCCTATCGTAGTCATCTACTGTATGCCCATGGGGAGAAAAAGGTTGTGTGTGAGACCTGTGGGGAAAAGTTTTTCACCATCTCCAAGCTCAATACTCACATTAACGCTGTCCACAGGAGTGCCCAGTCATGGACCTGTGACCAGTGCCAGGCCAAGTTTACCACACACACTGCCTACCGACACCACATAAATGTGAAGCATCTCAAGGTTCACCATACCTGCAGCTATTGTGGCACTCAATTTCGCAAGAAGTCCTCTTTACTACTTCACCTGTGGAAACATTCTGTGTTTATTTGCCATGTATGTCGGCAAAACTTTCCAAGTGGTGAGGAGCTGCGAAGCCATGCATCCAGTGCCCATGGGCGTGAGCTAGGCTGGAGAGGCAGGAGGAAGCAAAGTCCTGGCCTGGGCCAGGACAAGAAGTTGGTTGGGGGTCAGGAGGCAGCCCTGGAAAAGGCCTCCTCTACCACTCCACCTGATGAACAATTGCAGCAGAATGAACACGTGGCCTCAATTGTGATCAATGATCTACTGATGACAGCAGAGACTTATGACAATAGCAGCCTCCAACCCTTTTCCTTGTCAGCATGTGAAAAACTACCTGAGAAGGTGGCTTACTCTAGCCATGACCAGCTAAAAATGAAAACTCTGAGTATGATGGAGGCTTCTAGAGACTTGGACACAGCACAGTTTGGCACTGTTGAGGTCAAGTCCTCCTCTCCAGACCATATGGAGATGGCACCAGGTGTGTCCCTTATAAATGTGCAGATCTTGAGAGACATGGAGATGTCCCAAAGTGACACACTTGGAGACCTAAAGGGCAGCATATTGGATCCTGAAGATCCACCTCATCATCACCTGCCTGTTGATACTCGCCTGCCAGGAGAGCACCTTTCTGTGGCCTCTGAACTGGAGGGTCCCCACACCTTGGAAACCACAGGAGATCACTTAGAAGTTGCTAGTCTTGATACTGCAGGTGATCACCTCACCAGTGCCACCACCATACAGGTGCCTAATTCCTTGGAGGAGGCTCCAGGAGAACTTCACTTGGATCCCCATCATGAGTGTCCGCTGCCATCCATTGTCACCTCAATGGAGGCAGACCGTGGCAGGCTGGTGGAGCAGGATGGGGCTACCTGCCTTAATGAGGAAGGAGAGAAGGGGGCTGAAGGAAGCCTCCACAAACAAATGGACCAGGTGGAGCCAGTGGATCTTGAGCCCTTCTCTGTGGCACTTGGGGGAAAGGGAGAGGTTCAATACCAATATGTGATGTACATCTCTGCCCCAGGGGAGGACTCAACCCCAGGGTGAAAAGCTGGTGTTAGAGGACCTGCTCAGGTGTAGGTATTGTTGTGTCTTTGCCAGTAATTGAGGCTGTTACTGTTGAACAGTTTATTAAGTGTTCCCTCCCTTCACATCACAATCAATTCTTGCTAGATACTGGTGGTGATTGCAATTCAATCTGACCTCGTTTTCCGGCCCTGGTAGTTTTGACCTCTCCCTAATTATTCTGGCCTGCACCAGTCATTCAGACCTTCCCACCCAAGTCATTCCCCAGCATGGTTACCCATCTACTTTATGATCAGGGAAAATATTTTTCATTGTAATAAGTGTATTTTGTTGTGTAACTCAATAGTTAGATCTACATTTACTTAATAGCCTTGTGGTGGGAGGTGTAAAGATTCTATCACCGTAATCCCTGCGGTTCATAAGAGGCGACAAAAGGGACACAGAGAGGGGTCTGGGAAGCCCCTCCTCTATATATTCTCCTTTGATAAGACAAGGTGCAGAGAGGGAGGGAAGAGTAATGTCTCCTTAAACCATGGCATCCTTTGTCTTGGTTATCTCCAGAATGACGAGATTGAGAGGCCATAAAAGTATGGGCCAGAAAAACTCGCAGCTGGAGTGACCTACACCCCTGGTGGTGGGATGGAAGCAACCCTTCTGGGCTCATTCACATTGTTGAAAGTTGTCCTAGTAACTTATTCCTATTTCAACTTATGTGATTGGCCACACAGCCATCATTCTTGAAACATAAACAACCATTCCTGTATTCCATGTCTTGTTCAGGTGAGCAGATCACAGCCAGTGTAACAGGAACTTTGAAAGGAAACCAGTTCATTGTTATATATGATGTCAAGCTTGATAAAAGGAGTGTCAGATGCCTTTGTTGTCATGATATACTTGGAGGCCAAGTGGCTCTGTGGTACAGTGCTCAGCTCGTGACCTAAAGGTTGCGAGTTGAATCCTGGCTCACAACAGCTTCTTGTTGAAAACAGAAGTGCTCTCATTAACCCTCGCAGAGCAATTTGGTTTATAGCTATCTAGTTTGGTGATAAACTTATGTATTACAGAAACCTACTTTGTTGCATAATAGTTTTAAACAAGTCGTTTAGTTTTCATATCCATAAACATCTTAAATTAAGTTGGTTTTGGTAATGAAAAACATAAATGTGATTTACTTTGATTATAATAGCCTTGTTAACTTCAGCTTACATTTATACTCTGGTTAAATGCTGCAAGTAATAAGCTGGATACACAAAGCAGAGTGGGTTCATAACAATGCATGGTTGAACATGTTTCTGCCTTGTTCCTCTTTAGTTCACATACTCGTATGATGAGTGACTCATCATTCTTACTTCCTGGCAGAACACTCACAAATCATGGAACTCTCACCTGGGTACTTAGTCTTGTTGCTTATAATCAGTCTAACTGGAACTTCAAAATTTCATAATGCACTGTCTTACTAAAAACAATTTTCTACTTAAATGAAAAAAACAAATATCCATAAAAGTTATTAAAATATCACTTATTATTTTGATTTCTATGGAATATGAATTTAACATTACCTAAAACTTGAATAGTTTCCACATAACATCACTCATGTAATGGCTGAAAACTAGCTGGTAGTACTTCCACAAACCCTTGAGGCACTGTGGCTACCAGGGTGACAGGGCACAAGGAATGCTGACTCAACAAACATTCAAAGATATAACGAATCTGATTATAATAATGTTTCCAGCAAGAATTGAGAGATGGAAGGATGTCTTCCTCCCACACACACATAACCAGTCACATTGGAGGAGGGAAAACAGGCTGAGAATGCTGGAGTCAATGAATCAGGCTGGGCTACTGGTGCAGGGAGGAACGGGGCCAGGCATTCCACTGGAGAAAGAGGGACAGGCCAGGTCACATTGGGGGAAAGAAGAGGGACAGGCTAGGTAACACTGAGGGAGGAAAGAGACACAGGCTAGGTAACATGGAAGGAAGAGGGACAGGCCAGGTAACACGGAAGGAAGGAAGGAAGGAAGAGGGACAGGGTAGGTCACTGGGAGAAGAAAGGGACAGGCCAGGTCACGCTCGAAGGAGATCAAGATGATGGTAACACTAAATTGTAACACTGATAAAATAGGACTACTTGAGTACATAATATTTTGAAAAGAAATCCTGTTAAGAAACAGAAGTTGCTACAATATGACTATATACTAGCCAGGCTGAATATTTTTGAATACTGAAAAATTAAGTGTTTAAACAGTGAAGAAATTTAGTAATTTCAGTTCTTAGAGAAATTTCATACATTTATAGTAATGATGGCATAAAACATATATATAATATTTCAACTGTAATATATATTCAGAAAAAAAGAACCCATTTAAGTTGTCACATTGAATCCTTGGCTCCACTCCCTGATGTGAGGCAGCCTTTGGCACAGTCATCACACTAAGACCAAATACATAACCTGACACTGAGAACATGGTTACTGATAAGCTCTGATTGTCATGGGCTGGTCTGTGGTATAACATTTCCAGCTCCTGAAAAGTCCTTCAGACTCCAGAGGAAGGAACTTTCCTAAACTTGTTTGAGCAGAATGCAGGTTTGCTGACCACATAGTACTAATGCTTGCAGAAACACACTGCATAGCAGATGGCAGCCATGTGGACCAGCTGATAACACTAAACAACAAATCCTACACATAACATTTGGCAAGATTTCCTGACAATGAAAGTTTTTGCTAAGAATATTTGATGCAAGGAATGATTAATTTTACTCCTCTAATGAACTCCTCCAGATTCCTGTAACACCAGAGTATATGAGTTAACAGCTGCTGTGTGATGTACTGAGCTTACTGCTCACATTACCAACCATTTATTCCTGAATACCTTTGTTCTCATACTGATATTGGCCAGCTAATCTGAATGACTGAATGGATGCTCTAGAACAGGGGTGGCCAAACCATGGCTTGCGAGCCACATACAGTTCTTTGATCTTTAATATGTGGCTCATGGAAAATTCTAGATAATTAGAATATTCTAGAAATGTCAATCTGAATCCAGAGTAAGAAACGTGCGGCTATATAAAAGGCGCTATTCTGTTGGCTTTTTTTTTTAGTTTTTTTTTTCTTTATATATGTTCATACCTGTATTTCTATAATTTTCTTAATCTCTGACAAAACGTATGTGTAAATTTTGTTCACGTCCTGCGACTATCAAACATGCGAGCTTTATCATTTGTGGCTGTTACATTAAACAAGTTTGGCCACCCCTGCTCTGGAAGTGTAGAAGATACTGGCCTTCAGTCGTGGTTGCGTTGGTTAAGCCTCACTCTGCACATGAACAAGGTGAAGAAGCTAACTAAACATGAGCCCAGCATCACCACTGGACTGGAAACCACACATGCCTGTTGCTCCTGCATCCCCTCATCACTTAGCTCCTCTTCCTCCCCAACCATCACTGCTTGCCCTCTGGTTATCTTGTGAGGTTCCTCTGTTATACTCTTCATTCTTTTGGCTTGCACTGATGGTCGCCACCCTCTACCTTCCTTTTTCTTCCCATAACAGCGTGAAAAGGAGCAGCTGCGTGCTTGTTTCAGTCACCCTTCACTCCCTGTGCCATAAGGTAAGGAAACATATCAGTAGGATCTAAAAAGTATAGGTGTGTGAAGCAAGTCAATTTTTTATAAACTCTCTTGAAGACCCAACACATCTAATCTACGAAAAAATAAATATAGAGAGAGTAATGAAGGGAATTTCATGCACTTCTTTTTACTGAAGGTATTATTTTCCTTAACTTCTGCCTCCACACACACACACACATGGTTAAAATAAATATAATGAACCATGGCTTAATTTCTATGCAGCTCCTTCTCCATCACCCTCTATTCCCACACTTGTGCCATGGGGCTCACTAACCCTCAGGTGAGTGGGGGCGCTGCTGCTGGTGGTGGTGATGGTGATGATGGTTGTTGTGGTGTTGAGGGAGAGGCTGGTCTGGAGTATCAGTGGGGGAGCTGCCTTGGGGGCTCTGTAGCTTAGTGGGCACCTCATCTAACTCCTGTGAGAAGAGGCCGATGGTACTGTACACTTTCATGACATATAAGTAATTTTGTAGATAATAATGTATGAGCAGAAGTTGTAGTGACACTGATCAAATTTATTTTACAAAACTTAATTTACACTTCACTTGCTATTTTTTTTCTCAATATAATAAAGATTTACTATCCTTTCCTTTCACTTCACTCCCTTCACGTAGGATAATATTAACTATTATTCATTTCTCCCTATCTACCATGTTGTCATCCAAATAAAAGTGATTACTCTTTTTTTGGCTTTCCCTTTGACCACCAAACATTCTGCATTTGTGGATGGAACGAGAAGTATTAGTCTTGCATTAGTATGGAGTCTCTGAGAGAGACGACTCACTTGACTTTGCTGGTCCAGGAAAATGAGGTGACCTCCTCCAAGAGCAGCTGCTTCTGCTTCACTCTCCACCAGACCCTCCACCTCTGCTTCCATCTCCAGCTACAGGCCAAGTGTGGGGGAAGGCACGTGCAGGGGAGGACGCAGGTGTTAATACACAGGTGGAGGGATATGGACACACACACATACACACACAGAATCATGTGTCATTCCAGTGTGGACAGAGCATGTAGAGAGTTAATGGAAAATGGCAGGAGTGGTGGAGCACGTGCAGAGTTGCAGAGTTAGAGTTGGAACAAGAAATCAAGGAGAAAAGAAGCCAAGCCTCAGTGATCCATTTTTTCACTAATCATTTATAGGAAAATAAAATAGAAAGAAAATACCTAATAGCACTTCAGGGTTGTAATGAACATTGTTTTTGGTTATCACAACATAGAAATTTTGAAAAGATATATGTGTATAAAATAACACCATGATGAAAATGTTTTCTGGGGAGAATCAATGTATAAATACTCCTATTCTGTGTAGGCAGTCACAAAGCTGGAAAATTGCCTACTCAACCTCCCAATACCATTCATCAAGCACACACATGTCCATCTGCAAGAGTTTCTCTGATATGCCATGTATATTCACAGGTTGCCCACTGATCTGTAATAGGCATACATACAAATTCACACACCTACTTTCTCACCTTGTTAAAACTTGAATTTTTTAATATCCCAAAGGAAGGGATAAAACTTTCAATTCAACATCATTTAAAATGCACAACATATTAAATCTGCAGTGTGACAGTTGAGGAGCTAAACATACTATTAATTTTCTTTCTTAAAGGGGGTGATGGTTGTTCACTGGTGAGAAATGAGATGCTTAATCTTTTAGTCTATGTTTTGATTAATGCAGTTCTTCAGTGAAGGAGTTATTGGTCTGATTACCTCCAGCAGAGACACATGGTCATAGTCACTTAGTTCATGGAATTTTATCCTTTTTTTTTCTTTTTTTGCTAATGGAATCTGATGGATCACTATGTTTCGTGTTTTTGTTCTGTATTGTTCTTGGTCCCTTTGCAGCTCTCTCTCTCTCTCACATACACACACACAAGATCAGGCCATAATGAGCTGCAAGCTCTCTCCGGGAGGGTAATGACTGGAGATCACGAATCCAGCGCGTGATCCGCAAGACCATGGTGAATGTCACGCGCACACACACACACACACACACACACACACTTCTAGAATAACATTACAAAAGTTATGTAAGGAAGGTAGAAGCACACTAGTATCATTTTAAAGGACACCTGTTGAAAAAAAAGAAAGAAAAGTGAAGTGAAAGATACATATATAAGAGAAAATGTTTGACAATCAATATATGAGGCTGATGCAAAAGCTAAACAACGCTAGCACATAATGAATTGTAAAAAGTACTTAAGAAATATCAACCTGAATTAGTGATTACCAGAGGCTTTCTGAATGTATTTTCTGTACTGAGCAGCATCAGTAAGAAAGAAACAACCACAAACGCAAGTTGAGCACAACTATAGACATCAGCCAATCAATGTACAAGAGTTTCCCAAGACTATTCAGCAAACTGCTATTGTTAAATGGCTCAAATACAACAGAAGTTCAATACTATGACTCTAACACCAATGGTTATCACATCAGCCACTGCCTCAAATATAGGTTGCCTGGGTCACAAAATTTTCAACATTATCCAAGAAGCAAATCAGCCACACACCGAGTTTCTCACCACTGTTGGAACACCACAAGGGAACAAGGAGGACTATGATTCTCCAGATCTGATGGCACTCACGGGGCAGGACACAGATGGGAGGAACATTATGGCAAAAATAACATACACTAAAAGCAACCACTCACCTGGGAGGCAGCATCCCGGGCAGGCAACCACCCACTGTGCTGGGAAAGAGGGAGAGGATGGGAGCTGCATGATGCCCCGCCTGTCTCAGCTTGCACAATACCTTCTGCCTGGGAGTCCTCACCCCAGTCACCCTCCACTGCATCTGGTTGAAGCAAGTGAATGTGTTGGTGTAGTGGCGATGACTATGCTATATGGTTGTGGTTGTAGCTATGATGGGTATGATATAGGGAGGTGGTGATGGCTATGATATATAATGGTGATGGATTCCATGATGGCTTTCATATATAGCAGGAGTTTCAAATGTAGGGGTCATGGCCTCCAAGGGAACCATGGAGTGTTTTCTGAGGGGGCCATGAAGGAATTTGAAAATTAGGAATTTTAATTCAGATTGGGAACCACTAATATATAACGATAGTGATGGTGGTAATGACTATGATGTGAGGTATTGGTGGTGGTAACGATAAAGTGTCTCACAAGTGATGCTTTATCCAAAAGGAAGAGGACTCACCTTGTGACTGGTCAGCCTCGGCCAGTGTGTGGACCAGTGTTGCTTCCCCAAGGTCATCCATCATTGCATCCTCCTGTTCTGCCTCACCCTGACTACCTCCTAGGGGTGATGTGGATGAAGCCAACCCCTCTGCACCCCACATCCCAGATTGGGCTACAGGGTGTGGTCCAACCCCACAGGCTGCTGAGCTCTCTGACAGGGATTCCCCTACACCAGGGTTGTGGTTTGGGGAGGGTAGTGGGGCAGGAGGTGGTGGGGGGGCCTGCCAGACACTCTCTACAGGAGTAGTTTCTGGCATAGGAGGTGGTGGGGGTGGATGGATGGCAGCAGCCCCAGAGGTGAGGCTGAAGTTGTGACCAGCATGGAGGATTGGCCGCTGGGGATGGATAGAGAACACAGCAGCCTCGGTCTGGGTGGCTGTGGTGGCCTCCTGGATGGGGTGGCACTCAGGCAGGGTGACAGTGGAAGTGGCATTGGAACCTTCCAGACCCATCTCAGCAGGCTGTATGGGTGGAATGCTATGTCTAATGCTGCTCTCCAGCCCACGTGCCCATCATTAGGGAAACAAGTATCCCAGCAGGAAGAATACCAAATTTCTTATAACTTTTCCTATAGAATACATACTAATTTCTTATGATTTAGAGTTGTTTTTGTGCTTTTGAATATGAAATCCAGTGAAATGTGTGAATGAGAACAGGTGAGTATGTGTATGTGTAAATATACATATTTATTCTTTGACTTAATTTATTTCTAGTTTTCAAATTTTGTTTCTGCCTCTCCATATATACAATCATGCATGTGCTGCAAAAGGCTAAATGTAATAAAAACATGTTTGCCTTCAAGAAAAAGGTCTTGAACTTCTGGCCAATTACTATCCTTATAACAGCAAAAATATGTAATTCAAAAACATTTACCATAAGCAAGGGTTGTGATAAGAAACAAATAATGAAGATAAGGAGAAAACAGCCTAATATACCAAAGGAAATATCATGTGGATTCTATTGTTCATCGCTTTTTGTTTTGGCACTAGTAGGTGTGAATGTGTGGCAGCAGTGGCAGTATGGCAGGTACGGTAGTGTGGTAGAGTGGAAGGTGTGGCAGCAGGAGTGTTGTAGTAGCAGGCAGCAGGGTCCCACCTTAGTAAGTGGAGTTGTGGGTAACTTGGTCGGAGTCTGAGGCAGCAGTGGCCTGTTATCCCGTAGTCGCTGCACCAGCACTGAACAATACTGGGTCAGCAACACCTGGGAGATGATGGAGGGCACATCGCTGCTCACCTGTGCTAGCCTGGTGATCAAGGGGTCAGAGTTAAGGTTACATGTAACTAACACCTGACTCTTGAAGGACAATCAACAAAATTTGACATAACAGAATTGTTGTCAATTCATTGTATAGTGTACAGCAAGTCTTAAATAATTTGCAAATAGCATGAGCAACGAAATAGTCATGAGCAAGCCTCAAATATTAAGAACTACAAACAAATAACAGAAAGTCTATGAGAATCAAGTTATGTAAAGAAAAATTAAACAGCGCAGACCACACCGTGATCTCATTAATGTGTTGTGCTGCTGTAACTAGCATCCAAAAGCCTTGAAATCTTTCTCCTCTATACATTACTTTCCAAAAATAAGAACTGTAGCTTACGGTTTCCCAGTAAAGCTTTGGAGGGCAGATTTCAGTTCTGTGTCCGTGGAGAAGAGGAAGCTCTGGGGTAGCCGAAGGGACTGGGCTCGGGTCTGGATCTGTGAGGTAATGTATCGTGAAACCTGTGTGTCCCTTTTCTTTCCTGATGTGCATAATAGGTGAGCTGGTGTCCTATTCTCACATCATTAATTTTTCAAACTTTGTAAATATTGCAACACCAACAAGTAAATCAAAACATGGCAAAATAATGTTTCCAAATGGCCATTCCTCATTCAATGATTTAAGACAATTAATTTACTGCTAAATTACCTATGTTCCTTAAGGCATGGAATCAGCCACACCAATGATTACATATAACAAGAAATGAAGTGGTAAGTCTCATACAATAATATTTCTATTTATAGCAAACAGGACCAGAATGAAAAATGGTTTCTTATAACTTACATGGGCTACAAGACTGTGGTGGAGGGAGTTGAGTAGGAGAGGAGAGGCCACATCCTCACATTCCTGAGCCTGAAGTACCTCAGTGCTCTCCCTCACAGCAGAAGCCACAAGGGTCTCGAAGGTGAGGTATTCAGTGTCGTTGTTGAGAGGCTGCAAGGAGGACAGTGTGCAGTGTGGCAGGAAGGATTGACAGGAAATGTTGTGCAGTTGTGATCTTTGACACATGAATTACTGTAAAGGTAATGAACAGGGCTGAGGTGAGTGAGGGCAGGGTACACACATGGATGAGGTTGAGTACTTACATGGATGAGGTTGTGAGCATCCTCAGGGGAGGAACCAGCAGTGTCTGGCTGGTTAAGAAGCTTTCTGGGACCTTCCTCATCTTCCACCCCACGTCTAACCCAGTCCTCTACCACCTAGACACAGACACACACACACACATTGAAAGAAAAATAGCTATTGCATCATGAATAAAAAATGTTGCATTGGTGATAATATAATCGTGGTATAGTGTTCTCCACAGCATAAATTTAAGACATAAATCAAAAGTAGCAGCTTAGAAAGTATGAGAGACAGAGAGAGACACATACCTCCTGTCTACTGGCCAGGTGAGAGTCATTAAACACAAGGTGGTCATAGAGAGAACTCTCTGAATTGGCAACACTGCGAGTACTCTCTCCTCCCTGTGTGGTGGGGGGGTTGGAGAGGTTGTGGTGGCCATGTGGAGGGAAGCCATGATAGTTGTGGTCGTAGTGTGGACCAGGGTGGAGGGGTGTCGGCTGAGGGTACTGTGGCCTGGCGCTGGTGTTCACTTCCCCAGCAGGTGTCTGAGGTGCTGCTGCTCCCCCAGGACTGAGGCTCAGGTTCTTCATGTTACGGTACAGAGCCTGTCAGCAGGAGGAGGAGGAGAAGGAGGAGGAGGAGGAGGAGGAGGAGGAGGAGGAGGAGGAGGAGGAGGAGGAGGAGGAGGAGGAGGAGGAGGAGGAGGAGGAGTGGGAGGAGGAGGAGTGGGAGGAGGAGGAGTGGGAGGAGGAGGAGTGGGAGGAGGAGGAGGAGGAGGAGGAGGAGGAGGAGGAGGAGGAGGAGGAGGAGGAGGAGGAGGAGGAGGAGGAGGAGGAGGAGGAGGAGGAGGAGGAGGAGAAGGAGGAAGAAGGAAGGAAGAAGGGCAAGTTTTATGATCTGAGCTGGCAAAGGTTACACACAAACATTTTTATTCATACAAATAAAAACAATTGCAAGATAAGGCAAGTTCTGACACATCAATGTAAATAATGTCCCTGCCTTTTCCTTGTTATTAAACCATCGTAATACAACCCATAACTCTTTACTGCAACATGACGATGGAACTTTTATGGATAGCTTGGTAGGCATTATGAGACACCCATTTACATTTGTTTGTGATGTACATTTCAAGCATTAACCTTACAGAAGGCTACACAAATGATGCACTTTCTTTCATCATGCATCGTTCAACTAACATCACTCACGACGTGCGAACATTCCTAACAAGAAAGGAGCATAAGCATAAACCTCACCCTATTGTCCTCATCCTCAGAAGTCAGGCCACTATCGCTGACCTCTGAGCCTGACAGACCCACCACACTGACATTCTCCTGCCAGAGAAACAGAAATTTATACACTAAGAAATACAAAATACCCACTGGCAAGGTAACCTGCTTGGTGAGTGACATGAGTGACATTTTGACGTTATGACACCACATCTTGTATTATTATCGTGATTGGGATTGATATGCATTTTTATTGCATTCCAAACACACACACACACACATACACACCTGTGGGAGGGTGTTTTGAGGGTGGCTATGGGGGGGCTGGGGACGCCAAGAGCCTCTGAGGGGTGGTGGCAGGGAGAGGCTGGCAGCGCCATCTGTGCGCCTGCGGCTGCTTCCTCGGGCGTTGGCATTCACTCTGGAGAGAAAATCACATTATTGTCAAGGACACATTGATGTTTTGTCTTTAAAAATAATAAATAATAAACACATGATACAAGATAATGAGAAACAGACAGTATAGAAGAGGCAGGAGAAAAGGAGTGGATGCAGGAAGAAAAGTAGGGAACAAATATCACATATGAGAGGAAAGAAGAGAAGCATTGGATAACAATGGATGGAATAGTCACAGATGGTCAGGAATGAACAAAGATGATGTAGTGGAGTGGACTGACCCGTGGCTGGAGGGTCGATGAGGCTGGGAAGCCAGATCATGCAGCAAGGCCACAGCCACATGCTGGTCCGTATGCACTGTGATCTTTGAGGCATGACGGAACAGCTGCAGCAGGAACTCTGGCTGGTTGGCGTGGCGGCGGATCAGTGATTCCGCCTCACGCAGCACCTCCAGGGTCACACCAGCACTGTTGTTGCCATCACCTCCGCCATCACTATGGGAAGATGATTACTAGCACAGTATTCCTCTTTTCCTTAGTGCTATTACTAACTAACAGGGACAGAATATGATGTTCTCCAAGGAGACAGAAGGGGCAGAAGAGCCTCCACCTTTCCCTATCCAAACCTTCCAAGTGGCCTTTCTTTCCTACCTAAGATCCTCAATATCACTAAATAAACCATTTTCACAAACTTTTCATCCTCTTAATATGACCAAATCACCTCAAGTATTTCTTTTCACCCATTCCACCACTCTACACATCACTCCATTTGTACAACTTCCCACATCATATGTTTCATACACACATTGCCTTCACCTTTCTGTCTTGTTACTCCACACAGGATTACACAGGAGGAACAGATACCAGGAGACCCGTTGATCTAAAGCGAGGGTATCTGCTAAAGTAGGCACTAATACTAGTACTATAACTGTGTGTGGAAGATTAAAACAGAATAGAACAAGGCTTCTCCTTGCCCACCTCTCCCAATACCACTGTGTAGCTGTAATATTGCCAATCTCACAACCTCTCACCTTGGTTAAGCCTCACTGGTTATGGTATTCATGGTTATCATAGTTCACAATGCCACCAGCATGAGACCTTAGTGCACCTTAAGGTCTGAGAACTGAGAACTCACCTGTCACTAGTATTCGCACGGGCACTGTTGTAGTTGAGGTAACCCGCGTTCCTGCCACCTGAGCCTCGGTCCTGAGGTGGCAAGTTCCTCTCACTGCCCTTGGTGGCTGTCCAAATGTCACCTGCTGGGGGAGGTGGAAGACCTCATCAAGAATTGTTCCACATAAGATAGTTCAAAATAGTCTTTGGAGGTGATAATAATTGTGGATATTTAAAGAAAGACAAAGGACTTATTGGGGGTTGAATGATGCAATACAGGTTGTGTGGCAGAGTGGCAATATTATTAGGCTGTACTTGTGAAGAAACATAAACAAATCTTCAAATAAATAAACATGAATTTGCAATAATAAGAAATGCAAAGATGTTTCATGAAATCTTGGGGCTAAGTGAGAGGAGCATAAATGTATGTGTACATGGATGTATGTATGCGTGCCTTGCCTTAGCTATCCTCCTTTAGGGGAATAACAGTCTGGTATATAGATAGATAGACTTATGCAACAAACTATGAACATAGAAATAACTTTGTGTTTGTGGTGAGATTATACTACACATTTCACCAATACTTCTTGGTCACCAGGCTTACAATGGTACACAATTAGTGAACAAGTCTTCGTTAATAGAGATGGGCAACTCACTTTGTTTGTTTCTGTTGTTTGCCTTGTGCTTGTTCTGACTAAGGAGGTGCTTAGAGTTGGGAGCTACAGGATTCCTCACTCTGGGGTTGGCAGCACCTCGGGGATTATTGATGTGGGGGTTGGGCATTCTGGCCCGGGCTCCTGCCCCACAATTAGTGTTGTTGTGACCCACAGACACGTTGAACCGTTTGTCCTCTCCTCGCACACCTTCCCGCCCCTGAAGGAGTAAGGCAATCAGTCACCTCCTGACCTAACTTCATGAACCTATTATTTGATACCATTCATACTGACCACACCTATCAGACACATGGCTTGTAGTTATGATCCCATTCCTCTATATCCAAACGACTCTCAACTAATCTAAAATATGCTCACAAAACTTTAGAATAATTAACATTACTTCAAGAACCGTCACTATTTTTATCAACTAGATATTCTAAGAAACAGTCAGTTAAAGTAGAAGTCTCCTACATTAAAAAGCAATTTCATTACTATCAATAGGGAAAAAAATTTCTTCTAGGCAGATGCATTTCTGTAAATATTCACTCACACACACACTAGTAACAAACAAAATTTGCAAAAAATACTACAGTAAATCAACAAATGTAGTGTTGTGTGGTGTCAGAGGTGGTGTTATGAACTGCGGAATAGGTTTGAGATTGAAAAAAAAAAATCATATAATGTATAAGAACATGAAAAATGCATACTAGACATAGTGATTATCAAATTAAAAGTCAAACTCATAGAAGTGTCACAAGCATTTAAGTGTGAAATTTTCCTTACATGATGAAGGGTGGAGGCAGCGGTGTGGGCGGGGACAGAGATAGAGGTGGTGGAAGGTGGGTGGATATCACTGGTGTTGCTCTTAGTGGTGGTGGAGAGAAGATTCTGACGGGAGTAGCTTCGGAAGTTGTCCCAGTAGTTGTTGGCACGTGTGCCTGGCGGAACCTGGTGGTGAGGAAGTAATCATCTCAATAGACAAAATTTAGTAAGATAATACAACAGTCAAGTCTACTAAAAAAAATAGTGATAAGATGGTATGGAATATATACGTAAATGAAAGTTGTGAGTGATGGTAGCAAAGGTGTGAGTAATGGAGTGGTGGAAAACGAGAGAGGTGCAGTGAGAGGCTCACCTGGTTATTCAGCAGATCAGTGGTTTGGTGATGCAGGGGGTGGGTGGAGGCAAGGGAGGCCCAGTGGTGTGCCTCTGGAGCCTGGGACTGGCTGCTTTCCTCCCCCAGACGACTCAAGTGGAGAAGAGGGTGTGAGGGGCTCCCCTCCAAAGTACCGACCCCAACTGCTGCCTCCAGAAGGGATCCCAAGGTGTCAGTAGGTTGCTCTGTGCCTGGGGTGGGTGCCAGAGAGCCCCAAGTGCTCCCAGCCTGATCCCGCAGATCCCCAAGATGTCCATAGATGGGGTTGGTGACACCGGATGACGGAATCTCCCCGCCTTCACTCTGTTGCCGCAGGAAAACTGAGAAAGAGTCTTGTGGTGATCTACCAGCCCCACCATCCTTCCCAGGGCGCAGGCCAGGGGTTGCCAGGAGGTTATGGTGGTGTGGATAAGGGGGCTGGGCACCTCCATGGACATCCTCCTCTTCATTGTCTTCATCCTCTTCTTCCTCCTCACTTCTCCTGGCACCTGCCCTCCCACCTTGACAGAGGCCTTCCCCCACATCAGGCATGGCAGCAGAGCCTGTCTGCTCTCTCCTCTCCAAAAGCTGCAACAATGAGCATGGTAAAGTGAGAATGCTCAGACCAGAATGAATCTTTAGACCGTTCAAAGCTATGGAGTTTCCATATCAGTGTACACCACATACACAAATACAAATTCCAACTGTATTTGGTTGCCATACAGGACCTATACATATGTATCATTCCCATTGTGACGAGAACACCCTCCATATTTTTACATGCTCTTTTTCTTATGTCCAGCATTTTCTAGTACAGCAAATAATTTTTCCCTCTGCTCTAATGTTACCTACCATACCTGTACATTCCCTTTCCTTTCCAATTATTGTAACAAGATGCTATTTCCTGAATGTTTTCAAGTGGGTTTAGCATTATCCTATCTATGCTATCTTGTCCACTACATGGAGCTTCTGGTGGCAGGCAGGGTGATGTGAGAACAATTTTCAGCTTCTTCCTACTTATTATTGCTTCTTATCTTTTTCGGTAATCTAAATATACTACAAAAATGTTTTGTATATGACACATGATTCACATTTCTAATCTAGCTTTTCATTCTAACATTTAGTCCCCCCAAACACTGCCTGATTGTAAGGAGATGAATACCCTGGTCCAATCCTTCAGGTTTTAAGGGATTCTATAACAGTAAAGTAGAGAAGGTTCTTTGGTCTTTTGAGTTTTACAACCTTAAAATTTCATTCCCTAATTTATCATCATACAGAGTAACATGTAGCAGGTTACTCTTTCCTCAGAGTTGCTTTGTTTACTTTAAGTAGGTTCATGTCACCTACATAAGGATCTGATTTAATTTTATAACAAAATCCACAACTTTTATTTCTATGTAGAGGAGTAGCGTAGTTGATCTTCATGGCCTAGAGCTTCTTTTGGGGATTTTCTCTGATAATTGGTAACTTTGGGTTGGTAAATTGGTGACAAAAAATAATATATCACAGGTTTTAGTACTACATAATCATATTACATTAGTTTTCTATATTTTGTATCTCAATCACAAATGAAGGGATATAAAATTTCTGAATCTATTTGCAAATTTTGCAAACCTATTGCCTCATTGCCTAATTTGATTCTTGTCATTGGATTTACACCTATGGAGGATTTCTTGCCATTTCTCCCACCATCAATGATGTGTTATAGACATGGTTATTTTAAAGATATGGTCCTAGATTGATGTAACATTTTATTGGGTTAGTAGTGGAATGGTTAGCATGCTTGATTAACAACTGATAGATCAGAGATTTGAAACCCTGTCCAGATGGTCTTCTTTCAGTCTGCAGTGCCTGACCACCTCATCAGCAAATTTGTGTACCTGTGTGTGTGTGTATTTACATAGTTGTAACTTACAGAAAATAAGCAATGCTCGAGTTGCCCTTTCTCCATACCTACAATCACCTAATTTAAATTTACAGTTGTGGACGTTCTCAGCTTTCCCTACCTCTTTTTTCAAACAATTCTAGGTATTGAAAGCCCTATGATATCTTTTTACATCATTCAAGCATTTGCTATTCTATAAGTTACCTTTATGTCTCTTTCCTCCTCTCTCATACTATACTATAAGATAATTCATAAACCCTTCATTGATTGATATATTGCAATCACATCACCCCCTTCTCTCCTTTGTTCCAGTGTTGGCAGGTTTATTCTTTGTAATCTCTCCTTAAAGGTTAAATTGTTTGTACTAGGTACATTTTTGTTGCAGCCTTTGTATCCTTTCTAATTTTCTATAATAATATGTTTCTTTGTGTGTAGGGACCACATAATTGGCCATATTAATGTTGTTCTTCTATTAAACATGCTGAATGTAAGTCTATCTTAACTGAGGTATCACCATCAGTGTTCTAACTTCCCATACTTGACGATTTGGGACGCCAGACCTACAAAAATGAGGTCACAGATGCAATAGATTGCACACATCCATTCACACAAATTTAAGCTTCAACATCCTTTGAAGAATTCTCATCAGTATTTAAATTGTAATGCTTTAACATTTTACAACCACAACATTACCTTCATCATTCACTTTCCTGGAAAATATCTGAGGTTTAATTTCTTGTTTTTTGCTACTCTTTTTGACAAACAGCTATAATGTCTACAAAGTAAAGTTATATTATACCTTTCTAACTATCTACTATAAGAAGTATGAATGTAGGTAACTATTTACACATTCTTACATGACCTTTGTTATGCTGTTAAGCTCCCAGTATACAAGGAAAAGTACTTCTGAAACTATTATACTACTTTCTTAGATCACATGCATCTCATTAATTTTGATATCAATACATTATGCTTCACAAGAGGTCAACTTCTATTCATTGGATTGCTTCTAAAAATTATTATACATAATAAAGGAGACCCAGAGAATGCCTGCAAAACTTTCAAATGTAACGAGATTAATTTTGCTGAACTGTTCCTCTTTGGAAGCTCCCTTGGAGGAGTCCCTAAGAGTGGGCATAGTAAAATGCCCCCATCATCTGATCCACATCTGCGATACATAAATAAAGCCTTCTTCTGTGCCTCATTCATTCATATAACCATCCATTCCCTCCAGCCACTCAATGGTTTCCTTATCATAGATGGAGACAAGAGACCATGCTCCAGTGGCATGCTATGTATCATTGAAACATTTCTTGGTCATGTTCAGAAAGAGTAAAACCAATGCAGGTGTTTGATATTCATCACATTCTCAAGGACATTACAGGTAAACCACTGTCATTTATACCCTACCTCTATATTTATGAATATCAACGAATCAAAATCCATAAAGAACAGACTGCATACATCATCAAACATAAAGATGATGCACTAGGCATTTGCAACATTCATACTGAAAGGGTGATAATGAAAACAATAATTACAGATGTAGTAAGCAATATGGTGCAGAACTCAAGACTGGTCTGAGTTTTCAGCCAGATTTGTGTAGCAGTTGTATAATTATGAGCCAGGTTGAGAATGATTACCATGTGTCCCTCAGAGTAAAGATAATGCCAGCACTTGGGGCAAGAATAAGCAGATACTGTGTGGCAGAGAGCAAAACCACCACTCAGCAGGGAGAGTCAAGAAAGGACAGCAGGGGAGATGATTTTATTGTACAGCCAATACAGTGAAAATAAGACTTAACTGCTACTGACAAGAATATCTGGGAGCCCAGCATGCAGTTGTGTGTGTGTGTGTGTGTAAGTGTGTGTGTGTGTGTGTGTGTGTGTGTGTGTGTGTGTGTGTGTGTGTGTGTGAGTGTGAGTGTGAGCGTGAGAGAGAGTGAGAGTGAGAGTGAGAGTGAGTGAGTGAGTGAATGTGTGTGTGTGTGTGTGTGTGTGTGTGTGTGTGTGTGTGTGTGTGTGTGTGTGTGTGTGTGTGTGTGTGTGTGTGTGTGTGTGTAGGACATGCAGCACTGGAACAGTGACAAGCCAGTATAGTACCATATCTTCCCACAGGCACCTTTACCCATAGCACCACATAACTATAGCTAGCCAGTCAGGCCATCAACGTAAGACACAAGAATTTGCCACCAAGAACAAGGCACATGTGTAACCATGGCTGGCACCTTGTTAAATACAATGCCAAAGTAAAACAAAAAAGACATACAAATGCTGTATGTGTAAGCCCAGTGAACATAATACCTGTATATGTATGCATGGAACCTATGTAACTGCCAGCCTGCAAACATGGCTACATCAACAAAAAAACAAGGGTAGGTATGTAACCACATTTAGAAGAGTACTGGCACAAATAGGACACTTTTGTAAGCTGCAAACATTCACTATCAAGTGAATAATGAGCACATAGAGCTCCAATATAAGAATAATTTGTATAGGTAAGGCACCACAATCAACTAGGTTCCTCTATAAACAATGCATTTTCTATGAAAACGACACTATTCTAATATGGGTCATTACAGCAACATCATATCTAGATAACAAGTCACTGAACTTAAAGTTTTTCATAATGCAGCCTACATTTTTGTGAACAAACTCCCCCTGTACTTGAATCATGTGTAGTATTCAACAGAATGGTGCAGAGGATGAGTCTATTCCAGCCACAACACAAGATATCAGTAGTATTAGCTCAGAGTAAAAAATTGAAAAGATTACACAACCAACAACAATTCTAAGCTATCACATCTATGACCTGTTTGACACAAAGTACTTATGAGGGATTCGATAGGAAAGATTGGTTTAAAAGATACTGAAAAAGCACAGAATCTGGACTTTATGCAGTAGTGGTAGAAAGAAAATCTAAAATCATGCATTAGTTACAATTTTACACCAAAGAAGTTTCAAGGATGAATCAAAATGCCAATGTGAGACATTCCAAGAAAAAGAAGCAAGCACATACACCTGAAGAAGAAAAGAAAAAACAAACAAGAAGGTAAAAGAAAGAATTCTTAGTAAGGTAATGAAACTTTGTTAGTACAGCTCTCTGACTCCTTACAGACCTGATTGAGGGCTGCCCTAGAACACCAACATGCCATGCTATGTGTACTAAAGGAGTAAGAGGGACTGCAGCAATCCTTCTCATCCTATCACAAGGTGTCGTACTGCTGTGTCATATCCTCTACAAACCAAAAAACCTTCCAGTAAGTTATAGAAATTAATATAATGAAGCCAAAATAGAAAGAATATCTCACCATAATCCCTCTAGCTGCAAATGAGCTCAATAAAATCTGCCCGAGGTGTAGTTAGCTGTCATGTGGTAAAGGCACAATAAGTGAGTCTGCTGATACGGCAAGGGTTTAGTGAGTGAGTGGCAATGTGTATTATGATATTAATGGGCATGGCAGAGAGTACATGAGTCCTAGGAGGAATGATTGTGGCTCAAGATAATGCATCACCTACTTGACCTTTACTAATAAAACACACTGGTTCATAAACCAAAATATAAGGCTTACCCAAAAAAGTACAATGCAATTGAAGTTCGATGAAACCAAAAACTCAGGAAGAAAAATACACCCACCACGGAAAGTACTGAGCTCCCCATTTAAAAGGCTGAGTTGGCTAGGTAAAATGGTAAAAACTGACTTATATAAATACATTCAATAGCTTTTCTTTACTTGTACTTTGTTTTTGTCCTTTTGGCCTGTATAATCATATGAAGACATTTTGGCATGCTGTCAACAAGGCTCTGAAAACATGCGAGGTCCATTTCCATGGTCCACATAGTTTTAGGCACTTCAAGTAACTGCTTAACTGATGAAGTTTGGATATTTACAATTCATCTGTTTCATTCTCGTTGATCAGTTTTTAAAAATATTCAGTAGGATTAAGTCTAGGCTGCTGCCAGGTCATTCTTGGACGTCAATACCACTCTGGGCAAGAAATTGCAGGTATTGGGCCGGTAACTAAGAAGTAACCTATTCTATGCCTACAAAAGCTAAGACAGTAGTGGAAGCAATTAACAATTTTCTCTCGCTTAGCATTCAACACAACCGCCAGATGTATTATGAATCAGCAACCTATCATATAAGCTGTAAGGTGGACAACTTGAAGAGTCTTCCATCTCCTAGCATAGGAAAGGACTCACTACTTCCTGCAGTGGTTGTGCTAAGATAGATGTGAGAATTCCTTCACACAAGACAACTAATACATCTTTGCCCCTTTCACTTAAGGGCAGAACCAAAGATCATTCCACTTAAGCAGCAAATACTTTCTGCTGCCACATCCACAAAATGTACATGTGCACCACAAGTGTATGCATACACACACACCAAGTCATCCAGCTATACTGAACACAAATAATGCCCAAAGATATAGACTATTCCACACATCACTATTAACTTTCCCTCACAAAAATCAACTGTGAACCAGCTGTAACTGCATGCAAGCACGCATACACACACACGTACACATGCACACACACTCGCACATATACACACACAGACACACAAAATCAAATAAATAGATATTAAGTAATAAGGACATAAATAATAAAATGACAAATCAGTGTGCATTCTAAGTAAAACCATGATGGCCAACCTACATGAGGCCACAGTACACATCACACACGCCCACTATTGATGTGCAGCGTGATGTGGACCAACAAGATCCCCTCAAGGACAAGGGGATGTGCTGCCCTTCACTGGTAAGGCTGGTACTGGTAGGGAGGGAATTGTGCTGCAGGATAGTACAAGAAGGGACGCCTCACCTGAAGGTGCTTACTCAGGGCTTGTATCTCCAGGGAATGCAGGTGCAGCTGGGAGAAGCACTGCTGCATTCCTGCTAACAGCTGCTGGTTGATTGTCTCTCCACCTCCTGCAGGTAGACTTAGGTAAGACTAGGTAGACTTAGCTTAGTACCACCACAACCACCACCACAAACATCCAATGTTTTTACTTATAGTAGTTCATGCCAAATTTCAACTTCATTGTTTAAGTCATTTGTTTTCAAAACCAGATGACTTTACTCATTATCACACAGATGAATAGATAGGAAGTGAATATGAAAATGAGGGAAGAGGAAGGAAAATTAGGGACTGAGTGAAAGAAGGATATAAAGTAAGGAAGGGAAGAAAAGTGGAAAAGATAAAGAAAGGAAAGATGTATTTGCCAAGCCTTTACTCTACTAAGAGACCAACAGTTAGCAGCATTTCCTTACCTTGTGCAGCAAGAGCAAGGGAGCCCAGACCAGCATAGGCAGACATGGGAGTAAGTGCCTGGCTAGGAGGTGCCACAGGGGGCAAGGATGTGGGAGTTAAATCTGGAAGGAGGGGTGGCCCTAGCTGGGAGTGATAGTGGGGAGTCCTGGATCCACCCAGGACATGGCTCTGCTCCTGGCGAAGGCTTTCTTGCAGGATGTTGATAGTCCCCTGTACTTGATTGAGCTGAAAATGGTTTATTATCAGTACAGAATATTGGAGATTAATGAAAGAGAAAGTAAAGTGGAAGGTATAGTGTTGGAGAATGTCAGAGAGAGGATGGGAGAGTGAGAGGATTGCAGAGTACAAGGATGAGGTGCATGGATTGGTTCAAATGGAGACTCTTCTACCACAGCCACCCCTCTAGGGAGTTAGTTCCCAGGAAAAGGTGTTAGCGTAGACCAGACTATACTAGACTATGAAAGACAAACTTGTAGGTGGAGAGAGAAACCTTGAGACTCAAACACTCATATACAGAAATACAAGTTACCTCAGCTATCAGAAGAAAACAAGGAAGAGGAGAGGGGAAAAAGTATGTGACTTCCTAAATCATACATGTAACACACATGATGAGGTTTACAGAATAGCTTTGGGCCTAAGAAGTGAAGTGTGTGTGTGTGTGTGTGTGTGTGTGTGTGTGTGTGTGTGTGTGTGTGTGTGTGTGTGTGTGTGTGTGTGTGTCTGGATACTAGCTGCATCACCCACCTGAGAGAGGGCAGTATTGAGGCTGTGCTGGGTCTGCATTGTTGTGTTGGAAGGAGACTTGTAGTTGGCACCTTCAGGAGTACCTACAGACTCCCACAGGGCTTTAGGAGCACTGCTGGACCCTGGGAGGAAAGGATCAACACTTCAATATTACACAAAACAGAACTATGTTGAAAACACTACATTAAACTACTGGTGCTGGATTGAAATACCTACCGAGCAATGAACTGGGTCTAAGGTGTTCATCTTCACTGCTGTAATCTCCATGTGCTGAGGTAAAATATTCTAATCAAAAAAAGCATGTATTCAAGCTGATTATCTAAATAGCTCTATACCAATTGTCCTCTTTTTTTTTTTTTTTAACTATTCCCATCCACTACAAAAAACAAAACTAAGATATCAACAGATTACAACTCTTTCCATCACGACAATAAGACAAAAAATAATGGAGCTCAATCCCTTCCACCACTACATAAGAACACTAAAGATGAAGACAATGAGTCTCACTAAGGCGGTTGTGCTTGGTCCTGGTGGGAGCAGGAAGAGTGGCAGACAAGTTGTTGACAGAGAGGCGCCCTGAGTCCTGACGGCGGCGGTGGTGGCTGGCAGAGTGGCGGTTACGGTCCTTGGGAGAGACAGCAGCTGGTGTTGGCTGCTGTGGGCGGGACTGGCTCCGGGGAGGGAGATCTGCTTCATCTTCCTCAATCAAGTCTTCATCACTAAAGGTAAGCACATGTTTAAGTGCTAAGTGTGGATATTGAATATATTACAATCAGCGAATTTCAAGTTTTGTATATTAGGAAAATGACAATTAATTGATTAATTAATTATAAAGCCTATTTATCAATCTGTTTGACACTTGTTCCTAAAAATTCACTCAAACTGAAGTTTACATTGATTTTACTTTCATCCATTATTGCACTCCATTTCCTTTGAGTTTGCATCACACCCTAGCTTTACAATACCCTGTTTAACAATCTTTCACACTTACAATGTGTCTTCTAATAAATTTTTTTGAATTTAAATTCATTTTTTATAGTAGGAATTTGTAGTGTCGGGGACCACTCAGGTCCCCTAAGAAAACTTTGAATTATTCTTTGATTTCAGGTGGCCCCTACCTGCCAACTTTTTTCTATTTTCTGCAGGTCTGGACACGTGGCATCAGGGACCCCTCAAGATCATGAAAAAGCCTTTGTTTTACCACAGACCCTGCCTGTAAAATCCTCACCTGGACTGTTGGTAATGATTGTCAGAGAAGTGGTGTGGTCCCCCAGCCTCCCCCCAGGTGGCAGCACCGCTGCTGCCCTGAGCCTCCCTGAGGTGGTCAGAGGTTTCAGAAACGTTGTCAGAGATGTTATCGGAGATGTTATCCATATTGAGGGAGGAGGACTTGCCCATGCGTCTCATGAGGGCCTCCAGTGCGTTCTTCTTCTGCCGTAGTTCCTCCTGCAAGGCCAGGACCTGGGATAGGCGTGGGTCCTCCCCTCCTCCGCCTCCCCTGCTGCTACCAGCCCCATTGCTGCCCTGCCACAGGACCTGAAACTCCCCACCAAGGCATAATGATATCACCACCACATTCACATTAGACTCTTTTACATTCATCACAATACCTAAAATATCACCAACTCCTCCACAACCTTCCACCATCATCCCATTTAACTCTCCACTTCATCACAATCATCACCACCCACACCATCTGCTCCATCACCACAGTGCCTGAAAAAGGTGTAATACTCATACTGTTGTCACCAACATAACTAGCATCACCTCTGAACTACAACTTACATCCACGTGTAATAGTAACTCAGAATGCCAGTCAACAATGGCAGGAACCTTAAGGCTGAAGGATCTTCTGTTTAAATGCATTAAATGCATTCCCTGAGTCATCCAAATTTATGCATGCTAGAAAGGTTGTTTTCTTTTAACAGTTAAATGTTTCTGGGGACCTTTGTATACATGATTCTTCCTTCTCTGCATATCTATTCTTCCTTTAGCCTTAATCACTGCTTCTTCTATTCACTTCTCATACTTTTCCACCCTCCTGTTCCTTTCCCATAGTTTGGTCCATTCTTTTTTTTCCACTGCATTACCAAGTTCACATTCCTCTTTCCCATTCTTTCATCTTCACATATATAAGTATAACTCACCACCACAACACCTTTTCCCTACACTCAGCTGTCCCTCCTACACCCTTGCTGCTACAGTCACACACCTGTGGCTGCTTCTTGATGGCACCCTTCTCATGTCCATGCCTTGACCTCTCGTTGACAGCAGACACCCGGGTGCTGGTTTTGTTGAGCCGCTGCTGCATGGCCGAGATCTCTCGGCTTTCCTGTGAGTCTCGACCTAATCCTGGCCCGGCCTCACTACGACTCGCACTGGCCCTGGAGGAGAGGCTAAGATGGGGTCAAGAAATAATTTGTTCCTCTAAATCTTTCCTCTTTGAGTAAGTAAAGAGTGAGGAGGAGAGAATAATTGAATAAATAAGAGAGGGAAGGCTAGGTGATGACAGTTTAACAGTTGGTTTAGGAACCTGGGGTGATATTCATCATGCTTCATTAGTTCTTGTCAGCTCTTATATGAGAGGACAAGTGACAAGCATGAAGCCTTAAAGAGCACAATAACAGCATGGATGGGATCACTTCTGGAGGAAGGAGGGGAAAGGGAACAGAAATACTTACGTGCGAGGGGGACGGGTAGGGCGCCTGGAGAGCCTGCCCATGTCCTCTTCTATCTCAACAGACCTCTGGGGAGTAGGACGGCTGGGCCCAGAAAACTCTTCCTGTGGATGAAGAGACTGAGGTGAAGCTGAGATGAATACCACAACTATGATGTCCCTCCTGCTCTAACTGGATACAGTATTTCAAGCCACACACTCACACATATTGTTTGTCTGTTTGTTTTTTCTCTCTCTCTTATTCTTTACTATTACATGTTTGCTTCCAATCTCCCAATTTCTCTGAATCTTTCTCCTCCTTACTTCCTCAATCTTGATGTTCCTTTTTACTGTCCCATTAAGTATTTCAATTATCAGCCTCAATTTTCCTCCTTCCTTTAGAACTCATACTATCATCTGTTTCATTTTTGCTCTTTTTTTGTCTTCATAATTTTCTCTCTTTGCCATATCCAAATTTCCTTTTCCTTATCCTCCTCCTTCTCTTCTTACCATTTCACTCCTCTCTTCCTTTACTTTTGTCTGACTCGCTCTCCACCTTCATTTCTCACCTCAGCTTCCTCCAAAATGGACAGATAGTCAGGGGGCAGCACGTCCCGCAGGTTTTGTCCATTCTGCCTTGCTTCAGTGATCATAGCGATAACATCCTCCATCTTGGCCAGCCGCTCCTTGGCTCTCGAAAGCTGACTGCAACATAGGAGGAAAAGATGATGAGTCTGAAGACGGATTTTGGGATGAGAATAACATTAATAAGGGAAAAAATAATGGATAAATAAATGGATGGATGGATGTCCAAGTATCCATTCCATATATTCATACTTCTATAGTGAAAGCTGAACTTTTAAGTATTGTTTAAGCTGCTTCCTTTCTTAACTTATTCATTTGTTCCCACAACAGTAAAGCTATTTCTAATTCTTCTAATTAATTCATCAATATATATATATATATATATATATATATATATATATATATATATATATATATATATATATATATATATATATATATATATATATATATATATATATTTATATAAAATAATTAAGTTTCCTATTTCTCTTCTTTCTTTAATTGTTGGCAGTTCCATTTTTTTTCTATCGTTTTTCAGAGGTTTATTCTTCCAACTCTGGCACCATCTTAGGTTTTTTTTTAATGTCTTGGCCTATAGCACCTGTAGGCTATCTACTGCACGGCTCTGATGCCCTGTAGGAATTTTTGAGAGCTGTGATGGTGGTGGTTGACCCTCGCCCGTTAGTGGTGCAGACAATAGTTTTTAAGTAACGCCTGTGGAAGTCCTCAATGCACTCACACTCGAGGACAGGGTTGAACAGCAGCATGTGGGTTTCTTCCGCCACTTTACGATAGCTTGAAAAATGACCAAGCTCCTGCAGGATTAGAACTTGGGACATTGAGCTCACCACTTCCGTGCCATGACTACTTGGCCACCAACTCCAAAAAAAATAGCTATTCTTTGTATTCTTTCCCATTTTTTCATATTTTTTTCTGATGTGGGGACCACACAGCTTTAGCATATTCCAATTTTGGTTCTAATCATTGTAGTACTAATATTCAATATTATATATTATATAAGTTGTCCTGTATCACTACTTCCAGGTCTTTCTCCTGACAATTTGAACTATATCAACAACACACCTCCTTCAATCCAATACCAGAAAATGTAAACATAAAAATTCTTGGCCACAATGTTAATACTCAAGAAGTTTTGTCAGCTTCACTTACTTGTATTTTGATGCAATTTCAGGGTTCTGCTTTTCAATCTCTGTCAGGACAATCTTCTTGCCTGACACCTCCAAGGGCTGCCCAGCCACTGATCCTTCCAGCTCCTCACTGGCGGTGGGCAGGGAACAAGCGCCTTCAATGTCCTGAAACAATAATAAAGTAAATATGAAGAGAATATATCTAGTTGCACTTGGCCTTTGCACTTGATTCTGTGTGTATGTACGTGTAAATGTGGATACAAAATCTACTCGCAGAATTAATCTAAACAACTTCCATTTCAAGCCAAACTAAGCCCAAAATGACAGCTGCCAAACATTGAATACTGCCAAAGGTCTGATGGTGCATTGATTCACCCTCAGAGGTCAGAAGAGTGCTAACACTCCCTCATCAGAAAACTTATCCCAAGTCACTCACCTCTTGCCGTGCCAAGTTAGCCATGTTAGCCACATCAAGCATCTTCTTCATGTCACTCAGCTGCTTTTGGAGGGAGCTCAGCTGAGCCTTGCGGGACGACAGTTCCTCTGAGGCATGGGACACAGATTCAGCAGCTGCCCTCACGCTGGCTTGACTCCCAACACTTGCACTCGCTTCCCCATTGACACTGGGCACAGAAGCTGCTAGTGTGGAGGGTGGTGTTGCATCATCCCCTCTGCCAGTATGGGTGTTGGAGGCTGGGATGTGGTTGGTGTCTGGAGCCCTAGCAGGAGTACCTGAGCCAGTCCGGCCACCACCTTCCTCACCTTCCAGAGCATCTGAGAAGGGGTATATCAAGACCCAATGTAGTCAGGTGTGTCAGGCTACACTGATGCCTCCTCCACGCTGCACCTAAACACTCGCATCTATCTCCTTTTTACCCTTACTACAACCACAATCCCACATCTCTTCCTCACCCCTACATACCACATCCTTGCTAGGATCTGTTTCCTCATTCCTTTTCCCCTCCACACCATAACTCTCTCTTCCTTTAGCTCATTCCCACACAAGCCACCACTCACCACTCCACAGCCCATCCCTGCCCTCACCTCTTTCCTCCTGTTGCCTAAGTGCCTGGTAGCCCCTCAGTCTGGTGAGTGCATCACTCAGCTGCCGCCGCCTACTGGCCAGCAGACTCAACTTGTTGGCCACGTCTGTCTTGCCTTCCTCATCATCAGCAGCCATATCCTGCAGACAGACACAGCTGATGATCCACACAGTGAGAAGGGTAAGGCAAGGAAACTACAAATGTATGCTCTCTCTCTCTCTCTCTCTCTCTCACACACACACACACACACACACACACCTGTGCCCTAGTAGTGTAGACAGAGGTGAGGCGCACCACCTTATCGTGTAGTGCCTGGAAATCCACGAGGGCGCGTGTCACCTCAGCTAGCGGCCAGTTCTCACTACCAGGAATGGGGTCCTCATCTTCCTCAAGTGGTGTGTCATCAGTGGCAGTGCCTTGTTGCAGGAGGCGCTGCTTCTCATCATGAATACCCTTACGCTGCTTCTTGAGATTGGCTAGACGCTCCTGGGTGGCCTGAGGGGGAGGTACGGCAGGGTGGCGTGGGTGTGTGAGAGGAGCAAGGAGAGTATGATGGAGGGGTTAGGTATGGAGTGTGAAAGGAGGGTTTTGAGTGGCATATTAGTAATGGTGGAAATGATCATGGTGATGGTATTGGTGGATGAAGTAATCAATTAAAATGGGTGAGGAGATGAAGGATAGAGGTAGGAAGGGTTAAGAGATGAGGATGGGGATAGTAGTGGTGACAAAGGAGTTAATATTTTAGGATGGGGGTCATGGGTGCTGCAGCTGCTGCCCCTCCCCCCCAAGGTGACCCAGGGGGGCCTGACCAGCCTCATAGCATAGAAGGGAAACAAAAACAGCAACAAGAGGAAAAATAAACAACAGTAATTTTGGTATCAGTTCTGGACACTGGAACCCAAGAATAAAAGAATAAAAACTGAATAAAGAAACCAAACATAACAAAAATCATGAAACAAAAATAATAAAGGAAACAATTTCCTTTCCGATTTTTTTTGGTTGGAAAAATATAAATAAATTAAAAAAATAAGTATCCTTGGCCCCGACACCAGACAAGATGTTTACCCTTTCCTTGCTCTCAGCTTTACAACTCAATATTTTTTCCCCTTTAATGGAAATCTTGCCTCTAAAAACAGATCCCATTTCTCCAAATTCTTCATACATCCCAAAATATACATGGGTGACTGCATCAAAAAATAAGGCATAACAAACCAAACCTGATGGCTATTAGTACAGTTACTCACCTTGTATCGTGTCAAAAGGCCTTCCCTGCGTGCTATACTGGCTCTCATCTGACTCACAATAGCCACAGACTCCTCCTGACTGGCTGCTAGACGGTCCTGCAGCGTGCGCACATTGTCTGAGCTGATCACCCCCACCACACGGCTGCCTTCCTCGGCCACCTGCCACCACAAACCACACAAGCAGTCACACATACATGCCCTACAGTAGCTAAGGCAAGGTTTCTTTAGTTTTTTTTTATATACTAGTATAATCTAAGATGAACTTCCACATAGGATGAGTAAGCCTCCATAGCTCTCCTCCTCTATAAACGAAGCCATTACAAATTCAATAGCAAATGAATATCAATGTGTGTGGTGTGTCATTTAGGTAATTTTACTTATTGAATTTGTTCTCCCCTCTGTAGAGACAAAACATAAAAGTGGATCTTTCATAAGTCTGTTATTAGGAGGTTTCATATCGCATCTAAAGCTACTATAAATACGATTTCTAATGACTTAATCAAAATTAAAAATTATACCAAAACAAAATCACAACAAAAGTAAATAAATAAAAGAATAAAAAATAAATAAAATAATAAATGCACAGTATAGGTAGGCCACACTACAGCACTGACCGGCTCCTCTCCGCCATTGACTTGTGCTGGTGGGGAGCTGCTTGGTGCTGTCCTCTGCTGTGTCCCATTGGCCACCTGTGCAGCTGCCTGTGTTCAGGAGACAAGGGAAGGGAATCAGTACCAGTATCCACATACTTTTATATATAATTTAAGTATCAGAAGCCACATCCCACCTATGATCTGTTCTTCAATGAAAACGAGGAAGTACATCACTACTTTTACATCTTAAAAGTAACAGCCACAACAACTCAGAGCACAACTTTCATAGTTTACATAATTTACTAGCATAGTGGTAATTGAAGTCCTGTAATTCCCTGTCCTATATGGCATTGTCAATACCTTACCAATGAGTGTAATTACCCAGCCAGTATGACTTACTGGCATACAGCTCTTAAAGTGACTGCATTTTAAAATCATTATGAAAAACCAGGAATAAGTGTTCCTCTGCCTTCAATAATTTGAATATCCAGCATGTATACAAAATAAATAAATAAATAAATAAATAAATAAATAAATAAATAAATAAATAAATAAATACAAAAAATTAAATAAAAACCCAGCTGCTTATCAACATGTTCATGCAAAAAAAACATGTAAAAATTATAGAGTACAATAACAATGTACACGAGGGTAAGTATGCATGCATTACCTTGTTAAGGACAAGGGAGCGGGCTAGAATGTCCAAATACTCTTCTTCCTGGTGCTGGAGAGACTTATTTAGGTGAACATATCGAGCATATATGTCATTCTGCAAGCCCTTGGAGCCAGAGGATGAAGGACAGACATGAAAGACAATTAAATGCAGTTAGTAACAACACACACGGGTCACTGCAAAACACACTACAATCTTGTATAATTTTGCATCTCGCGCCAAATTGGTACAAGAAAACTACAGCAAGATACAACATTGTTAGATGCCCCATTATACAGAATGAGCATTTTTCACTCTCATACATAATTCTAAAACTACATATTATTGAACCTTGCTTTTCATACCAAGATGACAAGACCAAAGCACAGGCTCAAAATATTTAGACCCCAATGAGTACATACAGTGTTAATACCTAACAGTGACTGCCACTACCACTACTCACATCAGGGTGGGTTGGTAAACTTGTGTGAATGACTGTACTTCTTGACATTCTAAGACCACATAATGCTATTATCATTAGTAATATTAAACACAAACACAAACACAAACACACACACACACACTCCCGTGGTTCAATTGTTAATGTCCCCGCCTGCCACCCAGCAAGGCGTGGGTTTGAACCCCGCTCGAGTGGCTAAGATTTTTTGACTGCCAGGGAGCGGTTATTGTCCTCCTTGAGCAAGGTGATGGGGGTGTGTGATGCATGAGAGGTCTCAGCCTTACCCATAGAACCGTCTCTACAAGCTTTGAGCTCTTTCAGGGAAGGTAATGGCTGACCTGACGATCATGAGTCTAGCACATGATCCTGCAGACCAAAGTGAACACACACATATATCTACAAAATAACCTCTGATTTCTGGCCAGCCTGGACCTTGAGTTTGGCCTCGGAGTCCTTCAGGTCCCTCAGCACCTTGACCAGTGTGTTGTACTGCCCCACTTTCGACTACCTCATCAGGAGGGAGAACACATTAGCTCAAACAAAAAAATAAATTGAGAAAAGAAAGAGAAAAAAAGGAAGTCCTATAAAAACGTAATACTGTACAAAAAGTCAAGCCCTAAACTAAAAATATTTTGCTAATGCATTCACACACACACACACACACACACACACACACACACACACACACACACACACACACACACCTTATTCCCTGAAAAATACATAGGCAAGATTACAAGAGAACCTGCAAGTTCTCAATAAACATTAAATGGGCATTCCATTACGTGAATGAAAATATGATGGGAGAGGGAGGGAGAGAGAGAGAGAGAGAGAGAGAGAGAGAGAGAGAGAGAGAGAGAGAGAGAGAGAGAGAGAGAGAGAGAGAGAGAGTGGACAGTAGGTGACATATAAATACATACAATGTCTCCTTGCTGCTCCAATGCAGCCATAGCAGCGGTGGTCTGCTGGATGTACCCTTGGATCTGCTGCAGCTTCTCCACAACCTTTTTCTTGTCCACACCCTGCAAGGAAGTGGGTGTGATAGGTGTGAGGAGTGAATGCACAAAGGTGACAATGAGATGGAAGTGAGGTGTGGGAGACTAGTGTGAGGGCAACAGAATAACAGAAACAGGTGTTGAATGGGGAAACAAGATGTAATATAAAAACAAATAACTTTCTAAGGCTATCCTCATCATTACTATTGTATGCATTGTTCCTTTGTATCCTTACTACTGCAGCCAGTGTTATGCCACAAAGTTATGATCTTCAGAAACCTGGTCCTGCTACAACAACAGTGGCAGTATGAAAGTCTCCCTTGAGTAGTAGAACATACATCATATGACAAGCAGCATCTAATCTTAGCTTCAGGAGGGCAACACTAACCGTCATGTCTGCCATAGTAGCATTCTGGGCTGCAGCCACAATGTCCTCTCCTGCAGCACCCCCTGACGCAGCTGGCCCATTGGAAGCAGCAGCAGCAGGCCCAGCAGAGGAGGAGGGACTGGCCAGGGAGACTGTGGAAGCATTGCTCACACCCGATTCTGTCCTGGAGCGACTCAGGGAGCGGTCTTGCTCATTACTGGGATCAAGGAGAAACAAAATGATAGTAAAAAATGACTTCTTACCAGAAAAATGTCATCAATCTGCATTAAACTAATTTTTTTTCATCAGCTACTGCTTACCTGGTGTTCCTGTTGGCTCCCTGGTGATCATCCTCGGCATCAGAGAAAGTCATGTTGAGGAGGATGGAGGACAGCTGGTGGAGGGGCACAGAGAAGCCCCCACGAGTGCGAGGCAATGATCGGCGGGAGCTGCTGCGTGAAGAAGGTGCCTCGGGGGGCGGCCGTGGGGTATGCTCTGGGGGGGAGATGGAGGGAGGGGTCAGTGATATAATCTTTCATTCTTGATTCTTCCTGTAATGCATGCAGTTAATATGTACTTTATAGTTATATTCTGATTCATATTCTCATGAATTTAATCAAAGACATGAAATGCAAATAAAAGCATCTGACTTTCATTTGCTTTCTCTGAGTCATAAAACGAACGTAACATTCATTTGAATAAAAAACAGGAAATATGTTCTAGACTTAGATATCAGTGAATACACGATCAGCTGTGGGAAATATTAGCTCACAAGATGTTGGAAGACAAGTCTTGTTCCCAAGGGAGCCATAAGATACATGTGTGTTGGACAATAGTACAGCGAGAGATAAAGAAACAAGATGCATTCAAGTGAAACACAAAAAAAAAAAAGTGTGGCACTGGAGTGACCCTCATGTTCACCTGGACTCTGGAGGAGATTGACGTCTGAGCGCTGCTGCTGCTGCTGCTCCTCTCCCAAGATGAGATGCTCGGCCACCAACAATGCTTCAAGCTCCTCCCAGTCCTCCTATAGCAGTGTGAAAAAAAGTATGATACTTCCCATTCTAATAATATACATACAGGACTGAAATAGCTAATATTACAAATTTTAATACAAAGTGTAATGTCCTTCATTCTCTGTATTCTGTGATGGAGTCTTACTGTCAGGTCAAGTTGGTGTCCCCTCTTTGTTAAGGAATATTGTGATAGGTGCAATCAGTAATGAGACTGTATGTGTTCGTGCCCTTTCCCTCTTTCTTCCACAATGGATGGCTCAAACCACCACCACCATCGCCAGCAAACGCAGCAGAGGCGTATCCTAGTGGTAGCGGCCAAGACGTAGCCTATGCACACGCCTCTGAGGCCCTGACAATATCAACACCACGCACAGACACATATCCACATCACCGACCCAGTTTAGAAGCGTCTATTTCGGTGTGTTGGCAGCCGCTTAGAGGGGGAAGGGAAGGGAGAGAGTGAGGGGTCTTGAGATGTGAGGTGAGAGGAGGGAGGTGGTGGGGGGAAGGCTTCTGAAGGAGTGAGGAAGTAGAAGGGTAAGGCAGGGGGTGACAGGCGGGGAAGGAGGAAGTTTCTAGAGGTCGAGGAGGCAGTGTGTGTGTGTGTGTGTGTGTGTGTGTGTGTGTGTGTGTGTGTACAAAGGAGGCGTCAACTGTAGAATAGGGAGTTGGGGAAGAGAAGGTAGAGTGTGAGAAATATTTGGAGTGACAGGGAAGGGAAGGAGAGGAGAGGAGAGGAGAGGAGAGGAGAGGAGAGGAGAGGGGAGGGGAGGGGAGGGAGGGGAAAGGGTATGAGCACCGGACTCATGTTGCTTTCCTATTTATGTTCCTCAAATCAAATGAGATCCATCACCATTCCTACCTCCACCACCACCACACACCCACCCACCACTACATCACCACCTCCACCCTCCTCCCCCTATACACGGTCACATACCACAAATACCTTTAAACAAACTTATTAGTAATCGTATTACTTCATTACAACCACCACCCTAATCCTCATTACTCTTGTATCCTCCCTACGCGTAATATGTCACACACACACACACACACACACACACAGAGAGAGAGAGAGAGAGAGAGATTACACTACTTCATCATCATGCCAACAAGACAAAGCTGCTAGTGACGTACGTGTACTTTAAGTCTGCTGTATTTACACAACACAAGACATACAATGGGAAATATAAGTAACAATAATAAGGTGAATAAGATATAAATGCTGAATACACACAGGCACCGCATCGCCAGTGCCGTGGATTAAAGAGGAAGTGCGTCGGTGGTGTCAGTGTGAGGAAGGTGTACGCAGTAATGAAAACCAGTCAAGTTTCGGCAACAATTCATTGCAGATGTTAAGAGGGAAAATCCGAGCGTACGTGTATGTCACCTTGGAACACATGTGTGAGTGTGTTGTATCTGTACGTACTACATCACGAACAGGAACTTGAGTGTGCATCATACTTATTACTGTCTCGACATGTTACTAGTGCATAGCTGAATTATGTAACCGAGCAGTAGTGTCTTCAATTTGCATCAAAAGGAAACTGACTACGGACAACAAGATATAGTGAGAGAAAAAAAAAAGTTTTCAATGTGACGTTCAGCAAAAAAAATAATAAATAAATAAATAAATAAAAAGTTTTCTCCAAGTGAGTTGCGTCCCTTGTACGTCTCTACGTCAAGGATATGAAGTGTGCACGAGACAGGCAGAAGTTCGTGTTACAGGGTGTATGGTGGCTAGGTTACATGATGGTCTGCTATTACCGAGATCCATGTAACATACACGGAACTAGGCTGTTACATCAATGTATTATATGAGTAGACGAGCGAGGCTGGATATCCCCCCCATCATGCTTCCTGGTAATGGAATTCTTCACGCTGGATGGTATAACACAACAACCTCTTTTTTCTATATATTTTTCTTGTAACGATTTTGGTTATAAATTTGCCACACTCAATGAACACCACACCCAACGTTTGACTGACTGAAGCTTAACACGTTACCACTATACATTTCAGCTTACGATTCTAAGCCCGAAATTATAATACTCGCATCCCAGAACCCACGTTTAATGATATGTACACCACGGAGCAGCAACACCGCGACACATGCCACATTGTCATTGTAATCCTCAAAAAGGAATATACTTAATAAGAAGTCATAAACGGTCCAGGAATATGGTAGTTACAATTTCTCGTGTGTATAGACTAGTATTAGGCAGATTTATATTGACGTTAATGCCTACTTGACAACACCGGTGTCCATTAGTAGAACACCTGACTCATATAACCATGGCGTAGATAATGTTTGAAAAAACTGTACAAATGCTTCTCTTTAGTCGTCTTCACGAGCTTACTTATGTTCTATACGTCAACTTTATCAAACAACAATCGTTTCCGCGTATGTGCGGTGAATCAATCCTCTTCACACAGCTGCACCATCATATTCCAATAAACTACAGCAAAGTTTGCAATTCATTCTCTAACATGCGCAATTCTAAATTTTACTGAGCATGAAACCAATGCCTGCTGGAGACCATTTCTGCTGCATGTTATGATAAAATTTGGCTGTGATCCGCACCACCCACTACTCTGCTGCGTTCCTCACCGTCTGTCTGCTAACCTATCCGCAGACAACACCGGGCGCCTCGTGGCCACACGCCGGTAGTCCACTACGGAAATAGCCATGAGTAGACCCATGGACGGGTGCTGGTGAACACGAAGCTGCGTCCCCAGCATGCGGGGTACTGCAGTTGGGGCGAGGCCGTAAATAATTGAGGGGAGCAAGAGAGACCACGAGGGATCTGGATGGACAACCTCACCTGTAGCAGCCGACCCTCCTCACCCTGTTACTTCGAGTGCCTCACTGACCCCCACAAACGCCACCACCGTTTCAGCTGCCAACACACACACACACACACACACACACAAGCAGCCCTCTTACGGGTTTCACACAACTTTTGTCATTATTGCCACAACCTAAGGCTCCAGCGAGAGGTAGGAGCTTGTAAGTCTGCTGCCGCCCTTATGCCGCCTCTACCAGAGGGTCTTGCCTGCTGAGTGCTGACCCAGTTGAGCTGCAAAACGCCTAGTCACACTTCAGCAGCCAGCAGGTTTATAGAATAATATTAATACCACAATATTCCTCGCGTGTCGTAAAGACCACCACGTTAAAGGAAGGAGGAAGGGGTCCCTCCTCTTTTGTTTCTTCCTACTATGAGGCAAGGTGTAGAGAGGTGGGGGAGATTTAATCCTCCATGAATCCTAATGACGCCTTGGCTTGGTTACCGCCTTAGAGGGAACATAAGCCACATACATAGATAGAAGAACAATTAAGTAAGGACATCCATAATTCTATGGACTACAATGTTCACGATGGTTCGAACATCCCGTAAATTCTGGCCACTCAGTGTAGCCTAATACGTGTGAACACCCGGAACAATTAAGAATGATCTTTCTTACGTCATCTCGAGTTGCGCCATCACTCCCTCTCGGGAATGATGCGCCTCTTTCGAGAGCAGCTATCTCGTAACTTCATTCAATCTCGAAGGTTCTAACAATACATGAACAAGCCCACACTTTCGTAACAAAATTGTATCCACAATCTCGATTGTTTTTCATAACAATGCAAAATATTCTGATATACAAATACTGGTAATTTTTCGTGTATGAATAAAATAACCACCCTTTTCTGAAAAAGATGTTCTGAGACGCTCAAAACATTATATGAAGACTTCATACACCAATAACATATAATAGGCTGAAAGTAATTGAAGTAATCGACTTTTCATTGCTGGTATCACCAAGTTTCACCTGAATACTACTGACAAAAAAAAAAAAAAAAAAAAAAATGAAAATAAAATAATAAAATACATATATATATATATATATATATATATATATATATATATATATATATATATATATATATATATATATATATATAGAGAGAGAGAGAGAGAGAGAGAGAGAGAGAGAGAGAGAGAGAGCGAAGGTGGGAGGGAGAGAGAGCAAAAGTGGGTGAGAGAGAGAGAGAGAGAGAGAGAGAGAGAGAGAACTTCCAACAGCACCAGTGCTCTGACTCAAACCCATAACCACTCCACACGCAACAAACATTCTCTACAGATTCCTCAACACAGTTTAACTCTCTACCAACATTCTCTTTGTTCAAAGGTCCCAAAGTATGGAATAGCACTCCAACACATGTTAAAAAATCAATAAGCTTAAACACTTTTAAGAGAAAACTAAAAGATCACTATTTGTCACTCTACTGACACTTATTTTTTCTAGTATAACATTTAAATTTCTTGAACAATGCCTTTCAGTTCCATTTTTTTTTTTATGTTAAACATTTATTTCCCATTTATAGGTATTATAATGGAATTTGTTTATATCCTTTACTGTTTTTTTTTGTAACTTATTCTTAAGAACATATATGTTTAGCCAGCTTTTAAATATCATACAACACAATGTTTCCCTGCTTCAGCCATATGTTTATGTTCAGATTTCTTCTCTATATTTAGGTAAAATTATTGCTTTTGATTTTATTTTCCTTCCTTTCCTGTTCTTCCTATGTAATCTCTAAGTCATATATATATTTATATATATATATATATATATGTGTGTATATATATATATATATATATATATATATATATATATATATATATATATATATATATATATATATATATATATATATATGTATATATATATATATATATATATATATATATATATATATGTATATATATATATATATATATATATATATATATATATATGTATATATATGTATATATATATATATATATATATATATATATATATATATATATATATATATATATATATATTTTTTTTTTTTTTTTTTTTTTTTTTTTTTTTTGTGTGCTTAGTTTTAAGTGCTTAGTTTTAAGTGTGCCCAAAAAGCCTGAGCTTAAAAAGGGGCTGTTTGTCTTTTCAAAATTGTACCTACCATAAGTTTATAAATGTTTTTACAGACAAACATAATAGAGTGTTTAAAGTGTTTAAAGTGTTTTAGAGTGAGAAAAAAAAAATTCTGAGACATGGACAAATGTACTCAATATTTCCTTTGGACAATATCCTTCTTGACAGTGACCTACAACTTGCCTGGACGTGAGGGCTTCCCCTTGTAAGGCAATGACAATCCACAGTAGTTCCAAGACAATGCATGACTCTTCACCCCTTTCACTAAAGTTCCATAACTATCAAACTCCACTCGGTCAGTTAGTGCTGGCATCAAAATTACATAGTTGACCAGCCTCTTAACACTGTGTCACACTCAGTTCATCATAGCAACAACCAATCTCACTGCAACCTTATCAACCTGAGCGACACACCCCACAACCCAAACCATGGAGATGCTTCACCTATATATATATATATATATATATATATATATATATATATATATATATATATATATATATATATATATATATATATATATATATATATATATATAATGAATATATATATATATATATATATATATATATATATAATAAATATATCAATAAATTGAGGGTTCATCACTGTATATAACAAGAAATTGCAAAAGATCTCAATCTTGCTTATTTTCATGATAAAGGGTAACAGTACATAATGGTTCAAACCAATACTATCTTAGAGCAAATTAAGGACTAAGGATGTCTTCTTTGTCAGTAAATTTGAGAAAACTAATGTTTCTTCTCCAGTCAAAATTTGCCCCAAAGAAACACAGGATATAAGCTTGATACTAGATTACTTTGTCTCTCACCCAAGGTCACACTCACCATGTGCCAGCCAGCCACCTCCTGCAGAGCATCACGATGGGTTGCATCAGAGTCATGCAAGCTGCTGGTGTCCAAGTTGTGGTTGCTGGAGCGCTCGTTAACCCGCTTCTGTGCTCGACCGCCTGCAACCGGCATGGTGCATCTACCAACCGAACCACAGTATTAGTGTTACAGAGCCAGGCTGCAGTCACTATATTACCTATACACACCATTGACGATGCTTGATTCATCTATTAAATATACTGTTTAAATTCCATAGTGACAGCATTATACCAATAGAGAAGGGGTCAAGAAGGGCAAAGTCCACTACTTATAGGTTACAATAACAAAGATCAGTTTTGAAGCCCTTGCTGGGGGTTAAAATAGTTACAGTAGAATGTCAATTGAAAGAGCACAAGGTATTACAAAGGACAACATTAGTAAGGAGCAGGGTGGATTTAGACACGAGAAGAGGAGTCTAGATAATGTTGATGATAATGTTAATCAAGAAAATGTCAGCAAAAGAGATGAATTTATGGATTTAGAGAAGGCATATGACATAGGTGATTGTGAGATGATGTGAGATATATTAAAAGTCTATGAGTAGATGGAAGGTTACTGGATGGAATGTAAGCATTCTGCAAAGATATTAGTGCAAGTCATAATTAAAGATGCAGGTGAGTTTCAGAACACAAGGGGAAGAAGCAAGAAAGTCTAATCTCACCATGGTTGTTCAACATATTATTGGGTGTACTGAGGGAAATGAAAGCTAAGGATTGGATAATGCTGGAGTGGAGATGAACTTAGATAACACAATATGAAAGTTGAATACTCTATCATACAACTAATGCTGCTGCTCTTTAACATCAGGACACCTGCCTGATTTATGGAAAGTTTCTAATGTTGTTCCCATTTTTAAAAAGGGCTCCAGAACAATTACTCTTAACTATAAACCAATTAGCTTGACCTCTGTTTGTGTTAAAACTTTAGAAAGAATAGTGACTCATCAGCTTTATCAATACCTTGAAGATAATGGAATTATTTCTGACTCTCAGTTTGGTTTTAGACCCCATCATTCAACAGAAGACCAACTGATATTGGCATACCATGACATCACTTCTTGGATAGATAGTGGTTATACAGTTGATGTGGTATTTTTCGACTTCAGCAAGGCTTTTGATGTTGTCCACCATGATACTCTGATTTGTAAACTTTATGCTCTTAGGATTTCTGGATCTCTACTTGGTTGGTTACAAGCTTTTCTCAAAAACAGGCAAATGAGGGTTATAGTGTCTGGCTCTGAGAGCTATGCTTGTCCTGTTCTAAGTGGTGTACTCCATGGCTCAATGTTGGGTCTTATTCTTTTCTATTCTTTTTCTAATTTATATTAATCATGTGGTGCATGATTTATCTTGTGGTTACAAAATATTTGCTGACGATTTAAAGCTGTACTTACATGTTAACCATCATCATACTTTCTCAGCATTTTGTGATATTGCCCAACTTCAGCGTAACATAAATTTGATTAGTAGCAGGTCCGAATCTTGGGGACTCAAATTTAACACTGACAAATGTGCTGTTCTCCGTTTCCAACGCTCCTATGTGGACTGGGCTCTGCTTGGACTATACTCCTCTTACTATATCAACAATATTCCACTCAAATTTGTACAGTCTTATGTTGATCTTGGTATTATGGTTGATCTCTCCTTGAGATTTCACCAACACATATATAACATTACTAATAAAGCAGGTGGTTTAGTGACTAATCTGTTGAAGTCCACTGTTAATAGATCACCCAGATTTATGAAAGCTCTTTATATTTCTCACATCAGACCTTTACTTGATTATGCTTCTTGTGTGTGGTTCTCTGGTTATGTTGAAGACCTCAAACTTCTAGAGTCGGTTCAAAGGAGATGGACCAAGAATATTTCTGGCTTGGAAACTCATTCCTATTCAGACCGACTAAGACACCTTGATTTATATTCTGTTCAGGGATGTCTATTAAGGGCTGACCTAATCAAGTACTGGAAAATATTTCATGGTCTATCGGCTATTAATCTGTCTGATATTTTTCATCTGGCTCCAGTAGTTGGTACCAGAGGTCACTCCTTTAAGATATTTCTTCTTCATAGCCGTTTGGATTGTAAAAAGAGATTCTTTAGTGTAAGATGTATCTCAATCTGGAATTCCTTGCCAGCTGACACTGCTGCAGCTGCCAGTCTATCTTCTTTTAAAAGGCTGTTACATAATGCCATGGGCAATACTTTATTTGATTATGTTGAGTAGGATTACTATATACATTGTTATGTTATAAACACCACTAAAGGTACATAACTTCCAGTTCTATTCGTCTTATTGTATATTTAGATGCTTACATAATCTGTTGAAATGGCGTACCTGTGGTTCTGGGCCCCCCTTTATTGGAGTAGTATGCGTATGCTAGCTGGTCTAGTTTTGTCCGAGGGGAGCCAGGAATACCAGGTAAGAATACCTCAGCCTGCTTGTTCTGTTGGGCGTAATGCAGCACATGGCCAAAAACACTAGGTGAGCTTCATGAGCTAATGAAGTGTGTTACCTTGCCAACTCAATGCATGATTGGATTATAAATATTAGTGCAATTTCTTCTAATAAAATCAATTCATGTGTCTGCTTAACAACCTGCCCTGAAGTTTCCTGAAACCTCTAGTGTGAAGACACTTGGGGACTTAAGAGAATAGACTGTACAGTGAACAGCCTCCTCCGGTTTACTACAACCAAAAGTTAGTTTGAAAAAAAATGTAACTGTTAAATGATGGCTTGTGAGAAGGTTATCAAGTCTGGAAATGTTAGCCAGGCACTGGAGTGCTGAGAAGTAGCCGAAGGTAAATGGGAATCAATTTCCTATTCACAGAAATTCTCAAGGCACGATAACCTAATCAGAACAAATAAAAAGTAGCAGCATTAGTGGTGGTCTAGTACAGTATCTTCCTCCCCCTTTTAACTACGCCAAATAACAGGCGAGGCAAGTCCATCTGTGCCTCCAAAAGCCTACTGGCGCCAACGGTTAATGAGACAGAAGGCGTTGACTCTGCCCTCCCCCCCACCCCCAGCACGTCCCACCGCATATCCCATACAGTCAGGGCCAGATCAAGAGCTGTGGGGCCCTATATTCATATGCCTATTTCTACCAACTACTATTCTAAACTGTTGGAGCTCTCGGGATACAGCTCGTGTAGCCCCCTACCTTTAATCCGGCCCTGGACACAACCCAGGAACTCTTGGATCGCAGCAAACCTAACCTAACAAATACTGAAGGTTCTTGAATATATTGTGAACTATTTATGGTTGAAAGAGACAGCACCAGGTTCACTCAACATAAACAATATCTCATCTATAATACTGCAAGATGAGCACGATGTTACTCTGCATACCACCACCACCACCACCACCTTGCAGGTATGAGCGTAATGTCACTACAGGTGCAGGTAATCGAACATTTACCGTGTTAATGAGAGGAGTAGTGGACACAATTCACTAGATGGTAGAGGAATGACAGGACTATACGCAAGTCAGTGTGTATGATGACAGCCCGCAACACAATCCCTGGTCTTGCACACCATACACGCCCACACACCACACGCCCACACATGCAACACAAAAGTAAACACCACAAAGCCGCCCTTCTTACATGCGTCTAGACCATATTTCACGTTTAAATGACACCACAGGAAAATGTCTCACCTTTCTTATGGCTGACGAGATTAATTCCAAGGTGCTGAACGAACGTGGTACGAAGAACACCGAGAAAACATGAGTATAAATTCCTGGTCAGTCTGCGCCAAGGAGGCTGCCACTAAGTTCACTAACACGGGGGCATTGCGTTCCATCATTATTACTCTCAATTAACCACGCAGGCTGCTCGCAAATATACTGGGGTTATGTATGTCAGGCTACGTGTCAATTATTACTTTCAACATGATGTAATGTATACAAGTAAATAGAAATTGTTTAGATTGACAGTAGTTCAAGTCCAAGTCCAGGGCAAGCGAGAGAGGCTTGCCCTGTTTTTTATTGACCTTCAAGATTTCTAACCTATCATAGTCATTGATTTCTATTTTATTAATTGAAATAAAACCAAGTTATAATCATGCCTGTACACCTACGTATTATAACTATTAATCCTCAGACAGGTCATGGAGCTAAATTAAATTTTAAAGGGAATATACCACATGATTAGTGTATTTATCTTATTTTGTGAATCTTACCTGAACCATATCTGAATATTAATAATACCTCTGAATATCTAAGTAACGCATGTTCAGCTAGATTTTACTTATATTAAAAGGCTTAGTGATCTTGACATGACATTATAGTTTTTATTATCTTTATTGCTTAACAGATATAGTAATGATAACTTCGCAGAGCAAACATGTACACATTATTTGGCTGTGTAGCGCTTGATAGACGGTGCAGCACTGTAGCAGCATCAGTAGCCTCCCCGTGCAACAGATGAGGGTGAGGGTGAGGGCGGGGCGAGGCCTTGGCAACGCACCTGGTCACCTGGTCACCTGCACACACCAGTTAATCCCTCCTCCAGTGGCATGTGAGTCCCTCCGCCACACTACAGCCTCGCCCTGCATGGTGCCACAGATGCCCACAGCGGAAGCCTTGCCGGTGTAGCACTAGGAAGTCCGCTCACCATTGTGCAGGTATAGTTGATTACATTACATCCTTCCCTGCCTTTAGCGGAGAGAGAGAGAGAGAGAGAGAGAGAGAGAGAGAGAGAGAGAGAGAGAGAGAGATATTATAACTGTACATACAAACTGCTTTTTTATTTCACAACTGATCTGTCTCCATTCTAATCCTTGTTCCTTGGTATACCCTGAAGTGTTGCCTCGGCAGAGCATTCTTCCCTACCCTAGTTATGCTTCATTCTCACCTGGTTGCCTATAGTGTCACCTGAGTGTTGACAATCAGACTCAAAGTATATAGACTTACATAGTTAGTTCTTTATATTTTTTCACACTTTCATATCCGAACCAAGGAAACAGACCCACAGCTACTCTAGTTCCTCAGGAATAAATATCTCAATTATGTAAAATAAAGATGAAAATGAGTGAATTTATAGAATTATGATCATCTCACTGGCTGACAAAGCTATTTTTTCTCATAAGTTTTACTGTTCATGTAATTATGTATATGTCATTACTGTCCCAGTATATATTTTTTGAAGTGCTTAGAGATACAGCAGTCGTACCGTGTTATCATCCGCTATTTCTACGGCTTGTGCCTTATTATTTACCTGGTAAAGCATCTTTCAAGTTATATTAGGTTGATTATGTTACGTTAGGTTTGGTTATATAAGCTTTTTACCAGAAGGTTAGGCACATGCCGTATTTATAAGCAAGTACTATGAGGATACGGCATTCACTAGGTTATGGATAGTTAGATTAGGTTATGTTAGGTTTGGTTAGGTTCGGTTATATAAGCTTTTTATATTTCATTATCCAAAAGTTAGGCACTTTTCACATAATTCTCAGTTATCATTTGTTACTTTCTTTTATCACGTGTTGAATGCCTCAAATGCAATCTTATCTGTGAGATTCTGTTGTGTGTGTGCATGTGTGTGTCTCCCTCCTCAAGTAGTGTTTGACGTGATGTGATAAGAGACTCATAACAGTGAGGCAGAGCACCCACTGTTGCCTCCACTGAGTGTTGTATTCCTTCCCCCATAGGATGACGTGGATGAATGGTGTGGCGGCGGGCCGAGACGCCTACCAGCCCACCAGCGTGGAGCACTGGGCTAACATGGTCACTCACGGGGTAAGTCTTGATTTCCCTTGTGTTGCAATGACCCTTCCTCCATCCTATGTTCCTTCCCTCCGTCCTTGCATCTTTCAATCCATCTCTGCCTTCCTCACTCCTTCCTTTACTCTGTCTTTCCTTAATTCCCTTCCTCCCTCTCAAATTTCCTTTCCTTTCTCACACATTCCATCTCTCCTTTCTTTATTTAATCCATCTCTCCCTCTTAAATTTCCTCCCTTCTTCCTTCACTCTGTTTCTTCATCATTCCCTTCCTCCTTCCCTCATTCATTCACTATCTTTTACTCACTATTCACTCCCTCTTTCCTCCCCTCCGTAGTATGAAGGTGCTGGAGGGACTTGCCTTAGTGTGCCTCCAGCTGATGCACAGTACCTCTACAGTACTTAAGTCATATTTCTAATAAAAATTGTCTCTTTTTCTTTTATATATTGTAATCAATCTTGCCTGAAATCAGCAGTAATTCATAACCGCTTTGAATAAGAAAGCTTCAAAGTATCTGAATCCTTGCATGCATCTGAATGTAAATGACTAGAAAGTGTCCTCAGTGTGTTAAAACAGAGCAATTGTGAAGGTACAGTACAGTCTGTGACCCCCATAATCATTATAAATTCAAGAAACTAGTTTTTCCAAATGGATAGTGATTCTTAAAATTTTAACTTAAGACTACTATTATCTCTAGTGATCATCATCATTATCATCACCACCACCAAATGTAAGGTATTAGGAAGCAAGAGTCAGTTGGTCATAATAATTGTATTAGTGACAGTTCAACACAACAATAGTGCTTTCAACCTCCTCCCACAGCTGTTTGTACTGCCGGCCATCTACGGGGCAGTGTTCATGGTGACGGCTGCTCACTGCAGCCACCACCAGATGGCCGCCTCCATCTATGGTATGGGGCTGGCCGGCCTCTTCAGCGTGTCCACCTTCTTCCACATCGTCTTCTATCTTGGCTACTACAAGTGAGTGCCTCACTGTCTCTTCTTCCCCCTCCCTTGCAGGGATCAGCCTCAGCTCATGCTATTAGAGGCATATGTACTTTTTTTTATAATAAGGTATCTCTTTAAAGTTCATGCCATCCACCAGTGCTTTACTTGTCTAATTATACAATTGAAGGCAAATTGTATATAAAACACATGATTTTAGACCATTAATCAACAGGTTCGAATATTTCTTTAAATTTGACCTGTCTTGGAACTTGTTGGCTTGCTGGAAGATGTTTGACTTGATGATTTTGCCAGCTTGCTACAGGTCTTGCATGCTGGTGTACAGGGACTGAATACATCCAGAGGACAAGAGTTGTCATGTAAGCTAAAGTTGTCTCCTTCCACAGGAAACTGAAGGAGGTACTCCATCGTGGTGACCGGGCCATGATCTACGTCTTCATAGCTACATCCTACACCCCTTGGCTCCTGCTCCGCCCCCTCCCTCAGGACTCGTGGACACTACATCTAAGGTACCTTTGAACTCCTCAATAAGGCAGCATTCTTAGTTGTAATACATAAATAACTATCAGACCTTGTACTGGAAGTGATTTGTGTGTGTGTCGGCAGGTGGGGCATTTGGGTGCTGGCCATGATGGGCATCGTGTACCAGCAGCTGTTTCATGAGAGGTTCAAGATGCTGGAGACGGTGTTTTACCTTGTCATTGGCGTCATGCCTTCCTTGGCAGTAATGGACATGGTGAGTCTCACATTGCCTAGTAGGGGTGTAAGGAAGAAAGAGGGAGAGGGAGATAAGGTAGTACCACTTGGGTACCACAACAGGATAACTTCATTCACACAACTTGACAGATTTACAAAGTCAGGCAAGGGAAACAAAAATTCAAATTACTTAAGCAGTCCAGCATAAGTAAGTAGTGGTGGAACTATTTTTGGTTATTTATTCTTCATAATTTTCTTACATTTCACATTCTATAACATTTAGCTTCCATCCAAGGAAAGTGCCATATTTTATATACTCATATACCACCTCATTACATGTCACTTAATAAACTTCAGAGCAGTTTTCAAGAAGGGCTGAGTTGCAATTACAAGCCAAGTTCCTGCATCTATATTTACGTGTTGTGATGAATGTTTTTGTGTATGCAATCCCTATGTACGTAGTTGTTTTGTTACATCCACACCAAACGAAAATGAGATGTCAGAGACTATAGATAGATAGCATTAAATGGAAAAATATGGCAACACTTGAAACTGTTATTATCTTCACCCCTTTTCAGTCATTGTAAATGAATATGTGTCTCAGTCCTATTTCTTGTGGTGTATTAGTGTCAGGGTTGCATTAAGTAACACAAGTAGTGCTAGAGTCAGTTATTGCCCCAAGGTAGTGGTCCACTGTTGCTCAGAGTTATGTGTTTTCCAGGTCTTCAAGGTACTGTTTGACTTTCCATGGAAGGCTGGAGTGACTGAACCGCAAGTTACTGAATACAAAGAATGTTTTCTATTAACTCTGTTCATGTGTGTGTGTGTGTGTGTGTGAGAGTGACGGTATTTAATGAGGTGATGGTGCCCCTTGACAGGCTGAACCACACAGCCCTACCCTTGTCTGTCTGGTTTGGTTTAGTCGCCATTGTCATTAACCTGTTCACTATTATCTGCTATGCCGTGCCTTCTAGAGCTAACACTAGTGAGATGCCATAACAGAAGGTGGCTCTGGTATACAGTGCTTGGCTCGTGGCCTATATAGGTTGCAATCCTGGCTCACGGCAGCTTCTTGGTGAGAGGGATAGTACTCTCTTGTTAACCCCCTAGCATAGCTTTATGGTTACATGGGAATTATTGAATCTCTTTTTACCTGTGGTCACGAGATGGTAGCTAACTGAATTGCATTTATGTGGAACTTATATGTCAAGTTTAATTTCTAGGTCCTTCCTCAGAATCTCATTCCGTGTTTTCTTTGGTTTACTTACGAGTAACACGGTAATTTTCACCCTTTCTTACCAAATGGCTAAACCAATAGAGTATATCTGTCCTCATTACTTCATGGATATGTTCAATGCCACATCTGTCTCAACCCTTCATTTGTTGGGCAATATCTTACCATAGCAGGCATAGCATTGCTCATTTAAGTACACTCCTTTTGATATCATCATCATAACAACCAAAGTTTCACTACCATAATACACTGCCTGTCCCACCCACAAAGTGTACAGTTGGTATAGAAACACTGAATGTTGATGTTTTACATAGATTAGAGAATCATGGATTTAGGTTTATTTCTATCAGACCTGAACATAGCCAGTATTTTGATTTTGAATGTTTGGAGGTTGTAATGTTACTTTTATATAGTATCTATTGTAAGCTTTAGGTATTTTGTGTGTTAGATCGTACAACACCTCTTTAGTAGTGAATTATTTTTCATGAAAGTGATGCCTTTGTAGGTTTTCTAGATATTCATTTGCTGATGGAAAGGTTGTTGTCACCCTTTGTTGAAGGTGTAGCCAGCAGACAGTGTTTGTGTGCTGCTGAGAACTCCTTTGTCCTGTGTTGGTTGTCTTCCCTGCACACCAGGCCTCTGTGGGGCTGGTAAGGTAGGGCACTTCCCTCCCTTGCATGTTCACCTCCCTCTCTCTGCCTCGTTCACACTGCCTCTGCCTTCCTCTATCCCTTCCTCCCTCCCTTCCAAGGACTGTAAGGGGCGAGGCCTTGATTCACCAGCTCAGTGTTCTACTGTGTTCTCAATGCCACAGCCACACTGTACAGTTGTTGAAGCTGTCACACCGTAAAATGTCTTGAGTAAACATTCAAAATACCAGCGTGGTGACAAAGTCACCCTACCTTTCTAACCTTCAGATGTTGACATGTGAGCATATTACAATTCAGTTTACTCATTCACCAGTGTTACCATCTCCGTGTAATATGTCAACCATGATGCTACTCGGGGAACAATATGCAAAAATGGCAAACGGGTGCTGATAAATCTGGAGAAAAAAAACCCAGGCTATATTGAAGCAGTTAGACAATGGTGGTGGACGTAGTCAGATTGTACGTACACAAGGATGAGTGGAAAGACTATCACCCTATCATGAAATATGCATCAAGGGTACATTAACTAGGCTAGGATTTTATTGCCTAGAAATGTTATGTTTCGGAGAGAGAAGAGTGGAAAAGGAGATCCAGAGAAAAGATTGGCTCCCATGATACTGAAGAATTTTAGCTTCCCAAACAAAAGTATTGATAGTTTTGATGGATTGAAGATGTAGTTGGTGCAAATATGGAACAATCATGTTATTAAAATTAAATTGTATAAAAAGCAATTCTACTAATGAGACACCAGTCAGTATTTCAGGCATCAACTGAATCTTGGGTACTGGAGTGTATTCAGCCTTTATAATTGCATATAATTGAAATTACTATGCTCCATCTAGCTTTCCAAATAAATTTGTGGAAAATATCTTCAATACATTGCTGTGAGATTGGTGCATTGTGGTGTACATGGAAGCTGACATGTAGCACCAATTTTGAACATTCAGTGAGCCAAGCTATTTTTGGTCATCAGTGCATCATTTTAGAGCAATTGCCATCCTCGCATGAACCATAGTCTTGATGAATGGAATGTAGACACAGTTAAGAGAACTGGCCAGTGGACCATTTCCCTTAGTTGAGGCTCAAGCAGGGACAAACCCTTGTAAAGCATTAAGTAGTAGTCCTATAATGATACTTAGTGTAGGTTCAAAGTGAAAGGCTGAAGACCATGCTTGGTGCTTTGCTTGCGTAGATTGCCTAGTTTGTGGAGAATGGAAATCTGGTAAGAGTAGATTAGCTGGATGAGTGTTATGTTGTGCTTGATAAAATACATAGTTAAGTTAGGACGTACCAAAAGCAGCAGTTGTTGTAATAGAATAATAAATGTGGTGCAAGTCATCATAGGATCGAGAGATAAGTTTGATGGTTGTACACGCAGATTATATGGTATGTGATGATGCACAGGTGGTTTTAAGAGTAAATGGAAATATGCAGACAGTTTTTCATGAAATAGTTTGTAGAAATATTCAGGACTGTAAACTGCCCATGTCATTTCATCTACATTGAAAAGCATTGATTGAATGAACAGAGTGGAAGTACGTCAAACACTATGAGGGTAGAGCAGTATATGAAAAAGAAATGAGCGTTCTAGCTTGTAGTTTATAGGAAAGATGGTTGAGTGTGGGTGAAAGGCTTAAAGTGAATATCATGCTGACAAAGGTTTATGCTTGACATTGGATGTTTGATGTACGCACATACAGCTGTAGGGATGGAATTGGGAGTAGTAGTATCAAGAATGGAATTAAAGGCTGTGGAGGTGACAAACTTTAGGGAAATTTGGTTTCTCTAAAGTTTAATGCATGCGGTAGGTTCTTGATTTATGCAAGTGGTGTTCTTAGTAAGAATGTGTAGTTCAAATTCTGCATAATTCAAACAAAGTGGTGTGTACTATTTCAAATTTCATGCTTACATCTTTAGAATTTGCTGATTTAAAACACCCATTGATCAAGACTACTGTATCTTATTATTTAAAGTGTCCCTTATGAATAGTGAATCGTAGCAACTTAATGCCAAATATATATGTGAATAGAGAAGAGTAGAGTGAGCATAGTCCAGGCATTGAAGGGAGAAGCATGATATGTACCACTCATGAGAATAAGAATGGTAAACACCTGTAGCTGATGTTTGTAGTACACCCAAGAGTAGGGACTGAAAACAAATAAGAGCCAGATGTAGGAATGAAAAGAAGAAAAGTAGCTAGAACTAGTAGATGGGATATGAAGGTGTTGATAAATGAAAGTAAAGGTGAGTACGCTGACTTTGTGCTGTGTAAGGAGACATTAGAGTGGCATGAGCATGTAGAATGAATATGCTATTTTGTGTTGGGTAAATGGTATTTTAACCTCAATTGATTCTTAACACATTTTAGCGACAATGTTGTAGTTTAAGGGACAAGGCTTTCTTCTCAACATAACTGCATTATACTTGTTTTCTGCACCTGAGAGTGTGGAACATTCTACTAAGATTAATTACAATTTTTAATGCAAGGCCATATTCGTATGTGTGTGTATGTGTGTGCGTGTGTATATGTGTGCGTGTGTATTTACCTAGTTATGATATATAGGGCCTGAGCTATATTCATATACTCATATGGTCCTGTCTCCATATCTATATTTGTCCAGTGTTTTCTTTAATTGTTGTACTCTGCCATTATCACCTCTTCCTTCAGTCCATTCCAAACTTCTACACTTCACTGGGGAAAGTTGTATTTTTTGTGTCATTCAAGCAAATTCCTTTTCACAATATTTTCTTGTCTCCTTTCCTTTTCTTCTCAATATTAGATAATTTCTGTTTTCTTCAGGTTGTTCATCAATTTTCAGATTGTAATTGTCTTCTCTTTCTCTTATATCTTCAAGTGTTGTCAGTTTCATTTATTTTAATCTTTCTCCGTACTTTGGGTCTTCCAAATCTGGCATCACCTTAGTTGTTATTCTGTTTTCTTTCCTATTTCATCACATGCTTTTTCTTGTGCAGGGAGCATAGTACTTCTTCATATTCCAGTTTTGGTCTAATTATCAAAGTAATTATTTTTCTCATCATATATATCTGTGTGTGTGTGTGTGTA
>JAXIVD010000963.1:20000-32500 GCA_036785275.1 Cancer borealis | reverse complement strand
TTGTTTACCCTCGGCCAACATAACAGTTAGGTCCTTGTACCTGTTGTGCATGAAGAATTTTGTGCTTGGCAAAGCTAGATTTTAATTGGGAAAAAAGCTTAAAAACAACATATAGCTAACTTAAAAAGCCTAAGAATTTCAAACTTATATGAAGGTAATTAATGTAAGTATGAATCTGTGTCATGTTGGGTAGAGTTTTGGATTTCTTACCCATTCGTGTAATCGTGGATTTCGTACTCAGTGAAGTTGTGTTCAGCGATGGTTAATAGTATATTGGTTTTATATCAAAATAAAGAAAATTTAAAATAAAGCCATAGTAGTGACATTGAAAGCCAAATGTGAGGATCTTGCAGCAGGTATCCTTGTCTGGCAGTGCTGTTCAAGGCATACAGCAGGAATCTCTATCCACACGTGCTTTTATTGATATTAAGTTCAAAATCAGTGGAAACAGTCAACACACTAAAAATGACTGGATTTGTAAATGAAATTATCAAACAAATTATTGAGTTGTGGCTCTGTTGAACAGTGGCATTACAAGGATAGTTTGTGGTTGTTATGAGATGGCAATGCAATGTTTTTTGTTTTTTTTCAAATAGTTTTGACTAATGAACAACAGCTTGCCACTCGGTACAGAAGTTTTGTTGGTATCAGATAATCTGAGTGCAGTGTTTTCAGCATATGTTTGCTGAGGAAATTATGCAGATATCAGAAATAAGCTATGCGAAGCTCATGGTTTACTCTATACCTCAGTTATCCCCTTGTACATAATTTTCTGATCCAAAAGGGCTCTGCCCTCTTGAATAGGTTGTTTGTACAAACCACTGCGCACCCATTGTAATAACACCCTCAGATTTATTTATTGAGACAATCACCCAGTGAGATATCTTCTTCAGGAATTCCAAATCTAGGTGTCTTGGTAGAAGACACCAGACACCCCACAATGTTGTGATGCATTTTTGTATTAATGAAGAGATCCAGTTAAAAGCTGCCTCATGCTCTTAGAGCATCACTTGTTAGTTCTCCCATATCAGTTTTAGTTCCCATCTCTACATTGACATGAGTGGAAAGTTAAATTGTCTGTATTTTTGTATTTTACTGAATTGGAATGTTGAAAGTTTGAAAATTTCATTTTTAGTTGCAGGTTTAACCAGTAAACTCTTGCTATGACCCATTATAATCAAAGGTAATTGTACAGATAGGAAAGAATAATTGTTGCATATTCAATTCTCCTTAAAAGTACAGTTCAAGCCTGACATTGAGGATTGTCCTAAACCTTAGACAAGAAGAAAAACAAAAAGTGGAAAAGACAGTTAAGAAAGAAAGAAAAAGGATGAGCCTGTACATGGCAAGAGTAAGGCAGTGAAGACTTGTGGGGATTGTGTGAGCACTGTTCCTAAACCACAACAAAGTATTAACACTATACATCCAGTCCAAATGAAATCCATTTACAAACAATGTTATTATCAACAAAACACCAGGTCATCATAGATCTTTTTTGGTCAAGGACATTAGAAGCTGAGATGACATAAACCAAACGTGGCCTGGGAAAGAAACTTTGTGACCTTCATCAATTATATCTAATTATATCAATTATATCTTCATCAATTATATCTAATGGAGATAGCAACTACGATGGGTTGTAGTGACAGTGCACTGAAGAGACAAACTGTTAGTTATTCTACATTTTCTCAAGTACGAAAAGGTAACTCAACCTCTTTTTGAAAGTAACAATTTAAAAAATAAATTAATCAGAACTAGTAATAATGCTTGAGGATACAAAATATGTTCATAAACATTGCATTTATGTATAATGTTTGTTTGGTCATCTTGATTTGATATTTAAAAATGACTGGAGGTAGATTCATATGACATTTGATGTCATATACCACTTTGCTACTCACCACTTTTCTGAATGATCATATCATAAGACTATGGGACACTGAATCATATCCCTTCCATTATCATCACTATAACTTGTCTCATGTTAGGGAAGTTAAGTTCCACTATTGGTGTAACACTGCCAGCTGTTAGTGCCCACAGGTTGCCTGTACAGGGCGGCACCTCAGTGTGTGTGGTGGTGATGGTTGTGTGCACAGCATCACTGAGAGATGAGACATTAGTCTTGTAATAACTTTGGAAAACTGTATCACATTACATGAATTTTTATCAGTGACATTAGCTTTTCAACATCTGCTCCAGCATGATGCTGATTTCACCAGAAGTTCATTGGTGACTAAGCAGAATGTTGCATTGTGCCTCAAATCTGAGGCAAAGGTCAGCCTGCAGACACAGATGGCTCAACAAACCAACAACAGGCTGGAGGTGTGCCACACCTCCTGAGGAAACACAGTAGTTTGATAGTGGTGCTGGAGATAGCCAGCAGCAGTAGTTAGTGTGTGCCACAATGCCATTTTCTAGTCTCCTCACTGCCAGTTTGACAAAGTTTTTGTCACCATTGTGTTGTAGTAGCCCAGCATTATGTTGTGCAGACAACTTTGATGATACAAGACAACCATGACTGTGATGCTCCCCTCAGCTGGTCACGAAGTTGTTCGTTTTGTTGTTGTTCTTGTTAATGTTGATTATTAAGAGTATAAGACATCAACATCACCCATGCAGTAGACCTTTCTCAGGTCAGACCAGTGTGTAAGTGAAGCCAGTTATTACTCAAGGTATTTTCTATCTTGAAAGGCAATCGATCACATGTATTTTACACCAAGGATTCAGACACCCTTTTTGCCTGTTGTACTTATGAAATGATTGTGGTTCCCAAGGCTTCACCATCCACATGAGGGAAGGGCAAGAAAAGGTGAGGTGTATGTTCCTTATCATCACATCAATTAAAGGAGACCTCACCCTTAGCTACTGCTCTCACCCAGAATGTTACCTCATGAAGTTCCACTAAGGTTTCAAGCAAGATATTTTTCAAGCATTTGCAGTTTTCTTCTGTCTCAGTATTCTACAAGTGTTAATCTGTTTTGTACTACGGTACTTTCTCCATTATTTGCTCGTAAATAGATGTTGCCATTCAAGGCTAAATGAAATGTTTATGAAATAAACACAATGTATTAAGTGCAGGATGGAAAGAAAATTATTCTACAAATGTGTTGACATTAAAAGTTAATGCAAAAAGCAGGGGGAAAAAACTGAGGCTTAAACAGGGTAAAAAAAGTATTGGTGGACAATATATGCAAAACATTAAAACACCACAGAACAAAGGACAGTGAAACATGACTGGCAACATCATGATACAATGACGACCATGTTACCTTCATAGTGCATGACATGTTCCTTGATCAGAGTTGTTAATGATTGGTGGATGGCTTGGCACTTACAAATCAGCCGCAGCCAGGCATGCCATTCCTTCCACTACATCAACAGATATTTGAATGTTTATGATAGGCATCGGAACCTCTGAGAACCAATACTCTTCTTTTGCCTTGTGTACATGTATATTCTTCTTTTGCCTTGTGTACATGTATATGGGTAACATGCTGGGAGATCAATGAAGAGGATGAGTTGAAAGAGCTTTATGCAAAAATGAATAATGTGAGAGTAACTGGTGAAGGTGAAATGTTTAGGGCTTTGGTGTGCTTGTGAAAATGCTATTTATTGTGTGGTTCAGTGACATGCTCCAAAATATAGATCAAGACTGTACTCTTGTATCAAGAGTCGATTCAGTATGTACTACAAGGCATTGGTGAGGAAACTAAGAGATTGAAGTCAGTGGAATAGTTGATGAACCAAGGATACTCATAAAGTGATTTAGTGAACACATACAAACAAAAAGACAGTAAATGCACATCCATATACATTGCCTAATTTGCCTAATTTAGTATGGGAAAAAAAGGTCTATATACATAGTGATGATCTGCATTGATAAGAGTATTATAGATTCCCTGGCTGAGCAGTGACTGTTATAAGGGGAGATGTTTCAAAGTTCATCACTAAGAATAAGCCCAGAACTGCATGACAAACTACACGCATAAAAGTATTCTTTTTGAAAGGTACTATTGTTAATAGATTAATAATGGTCACTGAGTTATGATTCTTACTTAGAAGTAATGCAGGGTGACCACACCAGAAAGTATAAAGTTTATCATATTTTTTGCATTAAAGCAAATATATTAAGAACATTACCAATAATTTGCTGAGGGACCAAGCCCCAAAATGTGTTTCTGGTCATGTAAACATGCATTTTTTATTGTTAATTGTACATTTTTGCTAAACTACAAGTTGACAATAAAAAGTTAATATAAACTGTGAAAGATAAAGTGTAAGATTCTTTAATCTCCAAATACTGTTTTATCAGAATAGACACAATCATAGTAAATTAATTGACACAGCAAACAAGCCACACATCCAACATAACCAAATCTTGATACAAGGGGATATCTCTCTCTCTCTCTCTCTCTCTCTCTCTCTCTCTCTCTCTCTCTCTCTCTCTCTCTCTCTCTCTCTCTCTCTCTCTCTCTCTCTCTCTCTCTCTCTCTCTCTCTCTCTCTCTCTCTCTGTGTGTGTGTGTGTTCTGTGTGTGTGTGTGTGTGTGTGTGTGTGTGTGTGTGTGTGTGTGTGTGTGTGTGTGTGTGTGTACGCGTTCATATTTCATAGTAGAAGGTCAAATTGATATACACAATAATCAAATTCATGTTATCAATTAAATACTGAATATCAAGAAAATACTTCCATACTTTATGCAACTTAAATCCAATGTGTATTGTCTGGTCACACTAGAAAGCTGCCTTCCACTCTCATATTCCTTGTTATGAGCCTTACAGTGTAGTAATCTGTAATCCTATGTTTTCACAATAATGCTGTAATGATCAGTCATGCTATGTGACAGTCTCCTTGTGCCATGTGCATCAACCATCACCACAATTGTATTACCTAGTTCAGTGTGTGTTATGTAAGTACTTCCCCAATACCTCCATAGTCACCTTACAATCATGTGTGTGCATTGGTTTTAAACCATTGTTTTTTTACTGTAGAAAAATTGTTATGTTCCATATCTTTAAATCTTTTACCTTTGTAAACAAACTCATAACTTTTTAAGAAAAAAAGTTACATTGTTGAAGCTCTGAATCTATATTGTATTGCATGCAACAAAAACATTTTAGTTTTGCATGAATGTTTTTAATTACAATCATGAGTAACCATTACATATATCAAATGTAATTTAATACTGATAAAAGTTGCAGTTTTGTATGGTGCAGTAGGAGGTTCCTTAGCCCCTGGCCCAGCCCTTTACACTCTGCCTACGGTCTTGTACCAAAATCATATTTATATGATCTACCATTCCAAAGCTGTAGATGAGTTGTAAAAATATATCTTGGGCACATTCATTCAGGATTCTAAAACAATCAATAATTGTCTTGTCGAGACACTCCCAACAAATTTGACAAAGGGGCTCAGCATGTGAGGTGTGTGATAAAGTGGGCCACATATCAGTTTACTGAATCCTACAAGTTACTGCCTTCAGCAGTCAGTGGAGTATATTGCAATCATTCTAACATATGCAATTTACAAGACCCACTAACAGTTCAAATCAATTACCTATACCCATGTTAGACAATTACATGAGGAACGAGTTGCGAATTCCAAGGGACTACAAAGTTAATTCTTAGGGTTTAAGGTTCTCTGTGGCTCCTTTTAATTCCCTGCATTGCAAAGGAAAATTAGTGAATACAGTGATAGTGATAACCGAAGGACAAACACCACTGGACACTAGACTCCCATCTCCTGACATAAGGACTCAACAAAACATAGTGTGCATACAAGCATACTGTGTTGTTGGGCTGGAGGAGAGACAAGCAGTGTGTGTATAGTCATAGGAGCAAGGGTGTTGAGGGCACTGGCAGAACGAGCGGGCGGCACCACACAACTATCACGTTGCCAAACTCTCATTTATAACAGTAACGTGTTCAGAAAGTGTTCCCTTGTCTGCGCTCTTCCTCGCAGTTCAGTGTTTGTGTCTTAGAAACCTTTATACTATTATAGTTTAAGTTGTAACGCCAACGACGACTCTCAGAGCGTGGTGTTGGTGGAACCCATTCAGTACAGGATCCAGTAAACTGATCCTCTAGACTAAGGTAGAAAGTGATGATAGCAGTGAACAGTGATATTAGTGAATTTGTTTAATGTGTAGTTACTAACCATCCTCCAAATGTCTGTGGTCTTACTTTTTAATATGATATTTGTGTATGTTTCAAATAAATACTTCCAATCTAATATGCAGTATCTCATTGAGTAATTCCGATAATTAAGGACTAGAACGTTAAGGAAATTATGTCACTGCCTTGTTTCAATGGTGTTTGTAACCAGTAAGTAGGCTCCTGTACAGTCACACAAATTTAGCTAAAGAGCTACTCCAGTGGAATGAATGGGGCACAACTAAACCCAACAAACTCCATTACACCCATACTGTACAGGTTTCAATTGCAATTGTACTTACCACCTAGCAGAACGGGCGGTGCAGGAGTAGAGGTGCAGACCAGTGACCACACAGCTGCTGCTTACGGGCTGTGCTTCATGGAGGCAGAGGTAATGTTTGTGATGGAACATTTGATACTTTCAGTTCATTATATTCCAGGGAAGTGAACTTGAACAGACTGCAATTACTGACTCAGCTGATTGGGTTCGAGTCCGTAACCTTTGATACTAAATTAATCGTACCATAATCTATTTTGTAATTATGAATATTTCCATAATGTAATATGCGGCTGTTTTTTGTTTGTTTTTCTCTTATTACTAGTTTTCTAGAACACTGGCATGGTTATGCACTAACCATCTTTTTTCTTCTGATTATAGGTCTGTTTCAAACACCTTTCCTCTTCGGCATTTTTCCAGTTTTTTTTTTTAGTTTCTTTACTCCTCCTTTCACAGTTCCTGACACACAACAGCACACAGTTAATGGACAGACAGTGTATCTGTCTACTTCACCAATGTGGGCAGGCAACCGACGCGGAGCTAAGTTCGCATAACGTACAACTGGTATATATGATTGTGTACTGCTGCTACTGCACATATATATACAAACTTTGATGACCACATTCTCCACAAGAGAAAATGCAACACTGCTAAAACACAGAGCAGCATGGCATCGTTCCTGCTGCCAGCCCGTCGACCCGACCACGTACACTGTTGTAAACCAACTGAATGAAAACTTCAAAAACAGTTTCGAACATGAATTCATGATACAATTGATGCTCCATTCCACCTCATCAAACCGAACTTTTACAACCATTCGCGGCACAGCCCGCCCTGCTACATCCTGGATTTTGTCCCTCTTCAATTTGCAAGGCATAAAGAACATGGGAGTGGAAAGGGTGGTGGCGGCTAAGAACTAACTAGCCAAGCATCGATGACTCGGCTCTGCCTAGAAACACTGGCTTCGTGTAAACTTATCACGGTCCTTTCCATTCAAGAGGTTTGTTTACTTTCAATGTTTCACTTATTAACATTAATAAATCTTTACTGGTAAAGTTCCTCCTTTCATATGTTATCAGAAAATATGTAGAACTACACAACGTGTAAGCGCAGGTCACTGTACGACGCAGTACTGTGGTTCTAAATGCTTGTTCAACTATGAAAGTCTCGTCCACCAGAGCCGAGGAAACATCATTGAAACAAGTGTTACATCGCTTTCATTGTTATTATACGGAGTATTCTTCAACATTTATGAACAATATAAATTATGAATAAATATATACATTTTTATATAATCTATGGATCAGGTTCTCAACACTACCTCTCTATGCCGCACTCTGATGATCTTTGGAAGACTGAGGTGACCTTGAACACTTATATAGCATCGGTGTGCGAGAACCTAGTGGAAGAAGTGAGAGACGGCGAACATCACTCTCACCGCCAGGTACAAGAGTGCTCTTTGTTGTCCACCTTCGTTTGTCTCACGTTCCCGTCCATTCTTAGTAACGCTGTTTTTTTTTTCTGCACGAGATTGTTCTGATCAGTAATTGGCACACAATATTTCATCCACGGCCAGACTAGATCTTGCACGGCCTGCACGTATGCCTCCCTCTCTCCCATTACGTGAGGTCAGCTGATGGCCAGCACCACGCCGCGCGCCGCGTTTACACGGACTCACTGGCGCAGGGAGAGGTGCCCAGGTGGGCACGGATGTACCTGCAAGGAAAGCAAGAACGGAGTTACTTAGAGCACATGGAAGACGATGGAACTCATTCCACTTATTATAATTCCTTCTCATGAGTTCCCTAGCGAGAGCGAGGCGCTTTGGGGTTCTTTCTATACCTGGTTGGGGTGGGGATGGGCGCCGAACCACAGATGATAGAATCCTCAATGTCCTCTCGGTAAGATGTGTAAATGTTCACCTGCAAAAAAGAAAAATCTGTCAAGGATATTACTAGGAACGCATCCTTTCACTCATTTATTCGTGCACACAACTAGAACATAAAGTCCAGTGTAAGTAACTTCGATTATATTTGCTTTCACTTGAATCTTGAAAATATTGCTCATTAATTGTTACTAGTAAGCCATGACATGTTTAGCCAGAAGTCAGGGGAGCCTAAAACCAAAAGAGTTGAGAACCTTTGTTCTAAATAATAATAATCCTTTCTGCAATAACACTCAAAGTCTCCTCATCCAGACCAAACATTTATAAGCTGTTCCTCATCTAACATCATTCTAAAAGATCATAATGTATCTGAATTATTGAAGTTTACGTTCTATATAGTCTCTAATTCTTATTTCCAGAATTATCCTCCCTTTCCCCTCCCCTCCTCTCCCGCCCCATAAATGACGCACACTCACAGCTTTGGTGGTGACGGGGTCAGTGGGGCTGGTGGTGAGGATGCTCCCAACAATACCACCTTGTGCTTCCTTGTCGTGCTCGCCTCGCTTCATTCGCTTCACTTCCCTCTTCCCGCACACCATCAGGTACGAGCCTGTCATCACCATCTGGCGAGGCACCCGGCAATCCAGGCAGGAGTAAATATGACATGCTCATAATAAATCAGAGAGAGAGAGAGAGAGAGAGAGAGAGAGAGAGAGAGAGAGAGAGAGAGAGAGAGAGAGAGAGAGAGAGAGAGAGAGAGAGAGAGAGAGAGAGAGAGAGAGAGAGAGAGAGAGAGAGAGAGAGAGAGAGAGAGAGAGAGAGAGACTTACGTTTATCAAGCGAGTTTACATAACAAAATGAGAATGGAAACATTCAAAGCAAAACAAATACAGTCCAAAGTCATCGCTGGCTATCTAAATACAACACTTTCATTGGGTGTGCCGCTGCGCTGGGTCGCCGACCACTCACCACGATGGCATGCAGTGCCACAACGATAGCCGAGGTCATTCTGAAGCCAATAGTGTCCACGAGGTAGCCTGATCCCGTCCTAGAAGTGAAGCGACCAATTCCAGACAGCGACGCCCACAGGCCCGCCACGCACCCATGTAACCCCGCCTCGTCAGGCAGCCCCGCACCACTGCAACAACCACATTGTATACTATTCCTGGTTTACATGCATCATTAGACATGCATAGTCTACATAATGCCAACAACAAGGGGAATAACCTGCCTGATGCAGGAGGTAGGCCGGGAAAGTTTGGGTGACAAGCTTACAAGTTTCAATACAATTTTCAGTTTATCGTGACAATCAGGCTGACACACTCCACCCCGTCCCTGACAAGGTAAGCAACTCACACTGCTTCTCGCATGGCGTCCACCACACCCGCCACCTGCTGGCCGCCGATGCCCACGCCGTTGAGGGACAGCGACAAGATGACCGTGCCAACAGTCCTGAGGAGACATGGAAGGGATGAGAATAGCACTGGGAAAATATTAGATTATGAGAATTATGTACCATGAATATTACTGTATATTATCAATGACGAGGGGCCTCGCGAGCATGTCATCCGAACTGACCTTTCAAAGGGCACCCCAGGGAAGGGTCCGAGGATGAAGAAGGAAGTGAAGGCCAACCCTGAAGAGATGAAAATGAAAACCTTGGTGTAGCTGCGGTAGCGGTCACACACCCAGCCCCAGAAGGGAGACGCCAGGCTGTTGGTCCCGTCCTTGAGGCCAAACAGCAGCCCGACGAACAGCGACCGCATCCCAAACTAAAGGAGAGGCGAAAGGAGACGCAAGATATGCTATAAGAACGATGGAGAGAGGAAGGAAGGAAAATGCGATTGAGGAAGCCAAGGATGAAAGGGTGCAGCAAGGAAAAGGAGAAGGAAAAAACAAGTGCTATTTTCTATTACCTAAAAAGATGGTGTGTGTGGTCCCTTCAGCGTCTCAGTAGGTAGACCACTCACCTGACGAAGCACTTGTGGCTCCAGGTTGATAGAGAGGAAGCCATTGCTCATTGTGGAGAAGATGAAGGTGATGAAAGCGATCCAGATGCCCGGGATGCTCACTACCTGCCGGATGGTTATCTCGGGAGAATCCTCGCGCCGCTCCGTTCCCACTACAAGAAGAAAACAAAGGTGAAGGTCTAGAACGATGGCTGACCTACGACTGCCTTGCCTGCCATGCTGTATTATTATATTTATTGATTGTATTTAGTGGTGGCGAAGTGGTGATCGTAGTAGTAGTAGTAGTAGTAGTAGTAATAGTAGTAGTAATAGTAGTAGTAATAGTAGTAGTAATAGTAATAGCAGTAGTAATAGCAGTAGTAATAGCAGTAGTAATAGCAGTAGTAATAGCAGTAGTAATAGCAGTAGTAATAGTAATAGTAGTAGTAGTAGTAGTAGTAGTAGTAGTAGTAGTAGTAGTAGTAGTAGTAGTAGTAGTAGTAGTAGCAGTAGCAGTAGCAGTAGCAGTAGCAGTAGCAGTAGCAGCAGCAACAGCACTAGCAATAACCCCCCAAAATACACACGCAACCACTAATTACACATCCATCTCCCCCTTCCACACACCCACCAGATTCCTCGGAGGGCAGAAGACAGCAGAGCAGCGTCATGCACACCTGTAGGCTGCCTATCACCAGGAAGGGCAGCTGGAACCCGCCCACCTCGATCAGCACGCCGCTCACAACTGGGCCAAACATTTGTGCTAAGTTCATGCAGGTCCTCGTCCACGCCTGCCAGGAAGAGGGAGAAGGGGAGGAGTAAGGGAGAAGAGAAAGGGAGAGAACAGGAGAGAAGATCGGGTGAGGGAGATAAAAGGGAATGTAGAGAGGAGAGAAGAGGAGGGATAGAGGAAAGAGGAGAGTAAAGGTATAAGGAGTCATTCCACATTTACCAGTTATTCTACCATCACCTCCACCTCCAATAATATGCTTCCACCGCCGCGTTTTCACCTTGCTCACCTCTTCCATCTTGCTCGCACCACCACTCCCAACACTGTGCCCGCAACATTCCCTCCTCCCCCAACACTTTAAATACTTACGAACACTTTGGCCATGGCATTCGGAAACTCCAGACCGATGTAGGCGAAGTTGGCGGTGCTAGAGAGTGCGTTAGCGGTGGCATGAGTCGCGCGAATCATTATGGCTGTGAGAATGAAGGTCAGGCCGGGCGAGAACCACTCCAGCAGCCTGTACAACACAAACAAACCTAATAAAACCCTTCTGCCATGCTACCTACACTGCCGCTACCATATCCTTCCCTTCCCTAAATGTAAATGAAACTTACTAATAGTCTGAAGTAAATAGTAATCTCCCAATATGTGTGGTGTGGTGTGGTGTGGTGTGCGCGTGCGCGTGCGCGTGCGCGCGTGTGCGCGCGCGTGTGCGCGCGCGTGTGTGTGTGCGTGTGTGTGTGCGTGTGTGTGTGCGTGTGTGTGTGCGTGTGTGTGTGCGTGTGTGTGTTTGTTTTGGCTTCGACTCACCCCGACAACACACAGCAGATCCCGCTGGCGAAGATTCCGGAAGCAAAGGCGAATCTGATGCCGATGATCCTCAGCTGTAAAAAAAAGAAACCAATAATGCTGCGATGAAAACAAGAAATAATGGCACGAACTAAATCAAAATCAAACTGAAAAAAAGGGAAAAGAAAATACATCCTGCCGCTTCTTTGGTATTAGTTTTCTTTTTTCCTTTTCTCGTCCTTTCTTTAATTAAATTTCTCCCGCCTTCCCTATTTAATTGATTAACTCTCTTCCTAGTTGTCCCTTTCCCTGCCTCTCCCCCCTTGTGCACCCGTCAGTCCCCTTCACCCGCTGGCTACGCACCTTTTTGCCTATGTAAGGCGTCACCAGGAAGGACAGGAGACAGTTCGTCCCTATGATGAGGCCGAAGATGGTCGAGGAACATCCCTTTTGTTGCGCCTGTGGGAGGAACAAGAGCCTCATCATCCCTTCTGCAGTATTGGTTTTCCTGGCGTTAAATAACTAATTTTTTCCTCAATATGGCTTACAACAGGCTACTGCATCAGCTAATCCCGCATGAATGACCACAAGCAGAACACTTATTATCAAACAGACGTTCACTCACCAGTTTAGGGAAGAACGGCGGGAAGAGACAGATGGCGAAGGAGGACGTGAGGGTGGAGCAGCATACCACCAGCAAGATGAACCATTGGCGCCGCGTAAA
>JAXIVD010000963.1:12500-15000 GCA_036785275.1 Cancer borealis | reverse complement strand
ACACACCACACACACACACACACACACACACACACACACTCACTCGGTAAGAAAGGGACAGAGTAACACTGGCGTCTGGGAAGAGATGCCCTCTTGCGTCAGCGTCTTCATGACAGTAGTTCATAACCGGTGAGCTCAGGAGGGGCGCGGTCGGGCAGCGTCATCTCGCCTGTCTTCCTCGGTCACGTAGGAGTCTGGAGCAGAGTCATGACCACCATCAGCTTGGTGGCTGTGGTGAAACGCCGCGTAGAAGCCATCCAGAGGCTCCTCTCGGCCAGGCCGGCAGTGTGAGGTGGAGGATGAAGGAAGGTGTCGGGGCATCGCACTGTCTCCATGCTGCAGCTTTAGAGCTACCCGCTGACGGCGGCGCTGACGACGATGGTGGGTCTTCTGCATGCGGGCAATGAGGGACATCAGGCTGGCGGGGGGCTGCGTTCCTCCATCAAGTAGTAAGTCTCGCAACAACAGCAGCAGCGTCGCCTGCATCCCGGAGGTGTCCTGGTCAGCGCGAGCCTGAGGAGAGTTGAGGCCCAGCAGTAGACTCAGCAACACTTCCAACACGCCCTCGTTACACTCAGGCTCGCAGACTTTCATGATGTGTTCCGTGGCTGACGGCACAGTACTAATTGATAGTAGCAGTGAATGATCAGCGTCAATACACGCTGCTGTGCACGTGGTGTGGTAGTGTGTATTGCTGCACGGCGGGAGCACTACGACTGCCCAAGATGAGAGCACAGGGACGACTGGTGGCGGACTGGCGGTGGTGGACTCTGGGGAGGCTGGGACTGGCGGGGAACAATGTGAGGTCAGAAAGACACTCCCAATTTGTGTTTCAGCACCTCTGTTCGTAGGCTTACACTTTATGCTTCTCTTCCAATCCAAGGTAAAGGCAGAGACAAACAATAGAAATTTACTAGGTCGAGACGCAGTCAAGCAGCTTAGCCAAGGCAGCCAACGCAGCGCCAAACCTTCCTGGTAGATATGGAAATATCGGTTGCCCACCCAGCACTCGGTCCGCCCTTCCTATCTCCGCACCAACACTGTCTTCACCTTCCACCCTCAAGTCAAGGAAGGTCGATGAGTTGTCTAGAATCAGACAAGTGTGAGTTACAAGGTGAGCAGAGAGATAGATGCACTATCCAACGCCCGCCATTCAAAAAAACTCGGCCTCGTCCTTCCCCCCTGACAATGACATTCCCTCGTCCCGCCCTCGCCCACATTCCTCACCCAGCCATCCTCACTAAATCTCCTTCCTTTTGTCTACTTCACACCTTCTCGCCTCCTCGCTCAAATTATCCCCCCCTCCCTCTTTACCTACCCTTTCCTCTCATTCACGACCTCCCTCCCCCTTCACCTCTCCCCCTCTCTCCAGGCTGAGTGGCAGGAGCGGTGGGTGCAGGAAGCGAGCTGTCTCTTCAAGTGGAACGTGACGGCAGAACAGCGTCATATGCTGCACCTCATCACGAGAGGCCCACGCTACACCCACGACCAGGCAAGGTACACACGCAGGTATACATGCAAAGCGACAAACACCATACGCACACGGTCAGTTAAGCACACAAAGATAAACATCAAGAATCCCCCCTCCAACAGATCCCTGACGTCCCTGGTGGGGGAGATGCGGCGCCAGTATTCTAACGCGACGCTTACCCGTGGCCATGTCACGTTCCACGGCGAGGGGGATATGATGCACCTCATGAGGACCTGCCGCGACCCTGACGTGCTGGCGTGGGCGTGGCGGGCCTGGCATGACACCCTCGGACCCCCACTCCGCCCAATGTTCATCCGTGCCGTCAACGTGATGAACAGAGCAGCGCGTCAGGCAGGTGGGCGCCTAGAGCAGGGCTGGTCTTCCTCCCTCCCTCCCAGACCGCCACGAGGCTTTCTGGTCACTGTGTCAGCCAGTCAATCATCCTTCTGAATGTGCTGACGAAAGGCATGCACCTCAGGATGCCTGCAGCCTTCAGTCTATGTCCCGGAGTATCTTAATTATGTCAGTCGCGCGCTCATTCAACTCTGAACAAAGAATTATAGAGGACGGCTTTTCCTAGATATTAAGGACATATTAACCAAATGACAATCTTCCGTTTTTCCAGCATTATTTTAGAAGATATCATTATATTAATTTAATGTGAGGAATTATCCTAAGCCCTGTAAGAGCTAAAATTATTATATGTCCCAAAAAATTGGTATCCATAATTGCAGTGTTCTGTGGTGGTGAGGATTTTGTATCAAGCTTGAACTCACATGGTCCATCGGTGCAAGGAAATGAACTATTTCAAAAAGTTATTTTTGGGGTTAGGGAAGGCAGAGCGGCCACTGGTTTCTCCACTCTACTGTAATAACACACATGGTTTGGCTTAATTAAATGTACACAGAACACTAACCTTGTCCTGCCGCGCTACGGTCAGAGTGGCGTCTTACGATGGTGTTCCTGCAGGATACAATGACATTGGTGCCGCCTGGCGAGAGGAGCTTGAGCTGGGGATCGAGGACGTGC
>JAXIVD010000963.1:0-10000 GCA_036785275.1 Cancer borealis | reverse complement strand
CTCCACCAGATCGGTCAGCATCCTTCCATTACCTCTCTGCTACGATGCATCTCTAGTGGTGAACTTGACTTTTTATCTCCTTGCTTTTCATCACTTCACCTGCGTATACTTGCTATTAGATGTATAATGACATTCCCTTAAACTCGAATCAAGGATAATTCAGCGTCGCCACAGAACACACTACATAGCCATTTCTGCTTCCTGCAGGTGACGCCCCTCGGATCCTACTGCAGGAAGCCCTCACCAAGCTGCCGCGCCTTGCCTTCGCCGCTGCCCTCGACACTTGGCGGTGGGATGTTTTCCAGGGCAAGGTGAGAGGCAGGACGGAGGTAAAGGATGCAGGGAGGGAGGGAGAGTGAAGAGGGAAGGAAGGTAAGAGGCAGACGGTGGACAGTGAAGAAGAAGAAGAGGATGGATTGAGAAGGGTAAAGAGGGGAAGGAAAGTGTTAAAGTCTTCCTGCGAAACTACTATTACTATTATCATTTTTACTATTGATGATGATGACGATAAAGACACTAATTATAACAACAACAATTACAGGTGGCGGCCAAGGAGTACAACCCAACGTTCTGGCAGCATCGAACACACTACCAAGGCGTTGTTCCTCCCGCCTCCCGCCCCGCCCACGGCTTCGACCCCGCCGGGAAGTTCCACGTGGCTGAGAACATTCCCTACGTCAGGTGAATCAGTGGTGTCTCCCTCACCTGTGTTTCCTTCCCTCATTGGCCCCGAGTCCTTCCCAAGTAAAGGCAATATTACTTCCTTCTTCCCTCATTCACTCCTTCTGTCCCTCCTTCCCTTCCTTTCTCTCTCTCCGATCATGTTTCCTTCCTTTCCCACCCTTCTTAATCACTCTTCCCAATGCTTCCTTTCCTCTTAAATCACTTTATTTCCCTTTCCCATTTTCCTTTCCTCCTTTTCTCTCCTCTCTTAGTCCTTCACCCATGTTTCCCTCACTTCCTTCCCTGTAATGTTTCCTATACTCCACCTTAAGGCTTCTCCACATATCCCTCCTTTCCTCCGTCGCCTAGCCTGAGTCCAACATCCTGCTTCAGATACCTGGTGGCGGTCATAGCTCAGTACCAGGTGCATCGAGGGCTGTGTGAGGCTGCCTTAGGTCGCCCGCTGCCTGTACCGCCCCATCAATGTCCCATCACCGCCATCCGCACCTCCACCGCCCTCCTCAGGTAGTACACACACACACACACACACACACACACACACACACACACACACACACACACACACACACACACACACACACACACACACACACACTTGAACGACAATATTTTCGTATGATTGTTTTTGTTCTGGTTCTGCTTTTTTTTTTTTTCTCTCTCTCTCTTTCTCTCTCTTTTTTTCTTCTAGACAGACAGGTAAAGTGGCTAATAGGTTATACGTAGACAAGGTAACACGACTTTAAGCCATTATATACACATTACAAACAGACACCAACACTTCAATACAAACAAACAGACAGTAAGGAAGCAAGTTATACGTAAGGTAGTTATTTTTTGCAGATTTTACTAATAGACGTGACAAAACATGAAGATAATGACGAACTTTTCCAATATCATGATAGGTATAAACATCCTCCCACGTCATACATACTTATACATACTAAATGCTCTTCCTTTCCGTCCTTGCCTGCTCTTCTTCAGGAGGGTGATGGCTGCCGGGGCCTCAATCACGTGGAGGGAGGCGCTGGGGACGCTGACGGGGGGTACTGAGGACTTAGACGCCACTCCGCTCCTGCAGTACTTCGCGCCGCTAACCCACTGGCTGGAAGACCGTGTTCAGGAAGGCAACCTCACTCTCGGATGGTAAACGGTCACTCCATCCAACCCCAAACCTCAACACTCAGCTCTCTGCCCCCAACCTTCAGACCCAAATTTGCAGCACCCCATCCCTACAGCACCTAGCCCCTGTCCCAAGCTTCCAGCCCGTGCACAGCCCTTTAAATCTAACATGCAGCCTCCCGTTCCAGCAGTCCTTTACCCTAGCTGTAGTCCTCTCAGTCTTGTAGCTACACACCTCTACAAAACTCTTCCTATTCCTGTAAACCTCTTGAGAGATATTTGCAATAGTGTGTCCCTTAAACAACCTTGCAAAGCCCTATGCATCACTATGATCACACGGGGTCCCACACACAGCTTTGCACAGTCCCTTACAGTCCTTCACAGTCCTTCATTACCTCCACACAGCCCTTCCTAAGGCTTCACACACTCCATCTTTTCCTCCTGCATCCATAAACATCACCACAAACATAGATCATACATCACCAACTCCTCCACTGCCCACTCCTCTCAGTGGCACGATTCCAGCACCTCCTCCTTCACCTGCACCATGCCCAAAGCACACCCTCAGCCCCCACCAGTCCCAGACCTCTACCAACTCTTACCAGCCCCTTAGTTGACAGAGCAGCTCCCTTTCCAGTTGTGTGGAGATGGAGTGCGAGGTTGTGTGTGGGGAGGTGAACCCTGGAACACTAGAATAATGGAACACTGCAACACTATTATGATGAGTAATAAAAACACGAACATCACCCCTATTACTTCATCATCCCCTTGTCATGTTCCTCCTCCTCCTCTTCCTGATCCTCTTTTTTTTTTCTTTCTTCCTCCTCCTCCTCCCAGTGTGGCGGTATTTCATCCCGGCGGGGCACCAGGTGGAGGGTGCGGCGAACAAAACTGTCAAGTGGGTGGCGCCGTCTGGCCGTCTCGGTTGACAGGGCCGCGGAGGGTCACCCGTGTTATTACCAGCGGCTGAAGCCCATATTTGTCGCATCGGGTAATAGGCTTCCTCAATGCGACCCTTCACCCCTCTCTCCCTCCCTTCTTCCCTCCCTCCCGGACCCCACCGAGGGAGCCTAACAAGCTTAAACCAAAGGGCCTCCTCCTCCTCCTCCTCCTCCTCTTCTTCGTTTCCCCTTCGTCCCCTCCCCGCAATCTCCCCCGTCCGCGCCCCGAGGCAGTGGAGCATTCATAACCCGTTTTCTGTTGTATGCGCTTCGAAGAGGGTGAAAAAAAAACGGGGATCCCATCACAGCTGTTTGCCAAGGCGGGGAGTTTCCGCAACGAGTCCTCTTTAGCGTATATTTCCAGCCGCTTATCCTCGTCACACACACGATTTAGCTTTCCGGTTGCGACTGCGATGACGTGTGTGTGTGTCAGTCTGTGAAGAGGTGAAGCGGGAGACGTGTATGATTTGATAAAAAGGAGAAAGTATAGTGTGCACGGCAACTGTACGGCTCTTCCCTTCCCCATTCCTCGCTCTGGGCGGTAATGTTACCCCGCGGCACAAACTTTACACCGAACCCATTCACACAAACACTGCCGAATTATGGGATGTTTGCCGATAAAAGGCTTATTGAAACCGCATCAGACGGTCCCCTTGGCCTAGACGCTCTCTCTGACAACCACCCTGAGGCTCCAACACATAAAAATTAACTATTGCTCTGAAGTGTGAACCCCAAACACTTGTACCACGCAGACGCAGACGCAGGCCAGAGAGAGGCACGGACGGCGGGCGTAGTGGACACAGGCAACAGAAGTGAGGCTCCTGAGAGGGATGCACTCGCCGCCGTCGCTGGTGCTGTGTTCCCCGGCTTCGGACACGCCACACCCAAGATGTCCCTAAGCGATAATCTTCGTTTTAGCGGCTTGTACAGTGAGTGGCGGACAGGATGTGATTACTGGGCGACTACCTTTGTGTATGTGTGTGTGTATGTGTGTGTGTATGTGTGTGTGTGTGTGTATGTGTGTGTGTGTGTGTGTGTGTGTGTGTGTGTGTGTGTGTGTGAGAGAGAGAGAGAGAGAGAGAGAGAGAGAGAGAGAGAGAGAGAGAGAGAGAGAGAGAGAGAGAGAGAGAGAGAGAGAGAGAGAGAGAGAGAGAGAGAGGAAGTATTATTGAGCGTGATAATAATTTCTCTTGATTTTACACGTGTTCATGTCATGTTTGTACTTAATTAGGCGTGTGTGTGTGTGTGTGTGTGTGTATGTGTGTGTGTATGTGTGTGTGTGTGTGTGTGTGTGTGTGTGTGTGTGTGTGTGTGTGTGTGTGTGTGTGTGTGTGTTCGAGTATATTTGTTATTGTATCTGATGCATATCTCTCACATACTTATTAATACATTTTTGTTTGTCATTATTACTCTTATCATTATCATTACTACTATTATTATTACTATTATTATTATTATTATTATTATTATTATTATTATTATCATTACTATTACCATTATTATTACTATTACTATTATTATTACTATTTTTACACCACCACCACTACCAACAATAACAATAACAACAACAACAACAACTTGGCATGCATGTGTGGTCAGCGAGGTGGGGCAGCAGAGCACACACACACACACACACACACACACACACACACACACACACACACACGGATCAGTGATGGATGCTGAAGAGGTGTGGCCGCTTCGTTTGTAAACACATCACTCACGCCACCAAGTGTACACCTCTCCCCTTACTCGATGATCTTGTCCCTACCACAGCACCCTTCCCCTGCCACACTACCCCTACCCCTGCCATAATACCTCTACCTCTACCACATCACCCTTCTCCTACTCCTGCCACATCACACTACCCCTGCCACATAACCCTTACCCTGCCAAATCACCCCTGTCCATGCCACATTAAATTCAGCATTGTCACATTACCTACATGTCCCTGCCACCTCAACCCTATCCCTGACACATCTCCCCTACCCCTGCCAGATCATATTCCTTTCCCCTACACATCCCCTTCCCCTACACATCCCCTTCCCCTACGCATCCTCTTCCCCTACACATCCCCTTCCCCTACACATCCCTAGAACGACACATAAACAAAGAAAATTAATAATAAACAGTAAACAGGAAGAAAGAATCAATGAGCACGAAGGAATTTCCAGCAAGAACAGGAAAGAAAAAAGTATCAAGCAGGAAAAAACAAGGAAAAAATGAGCCGAATGAAAAAAAAAATGTTAATGTTGGCTGAACACACACACACACACACACACACACACACACACACACACACACACACACACACACACACACACACACACACATACATTCCCCTCCCTTGCTTCCTTCCACATTATTACTTCTAGTCCAACTATTTCCCTTCTCGCCCCTCCATCCGTTCCTTCCTCCACCTCTCCCTCCCCCCCTTCCCTTCCTCCACCTCTCCCTCCGTCCCTACGCCTCTCCAAACAGTTTATTTACACAGTGGCGCAGCGTGGGTAGCCTCCTCTACACACCACTTACACACAACACCTACCATGTATACACGCGAGAGAGAGAGAGAGAGAGAGAGAGAGAGAGAGAGAGAGAGAGAGAGAGAGAGAGAGAGAGAGAGAGAGAGAGAGAGAGAGAGAGAGAGAGAGAGAGAGAGAGAGAGAGAGAGAGAGAGGGAATATTTCTCAATTACACTCTCCCTCACTGTCAAACATTTACGTATCATAAACATACACACACACACACACACACACACACACACACACACACACACACACACACACACACACATACGCTGAAATCTTGTTAACTCATGGTATCAATAATGTATTTTAATATTTTTCTCTCCTCCTCCTCCCTCTTTCTCCCTCTTTTTTATATGTTCTTTATATAACACAAACATCTCTTCTCTAACACATCCTCACATACATTCCATTCACGCCCAAGATACATAAATAACTCGTACCAATATATGTTTTATTACAAAAATACAACAAGCGGCAACAAATAATAATTATCTGGAATCTTTGGTCTGAGACATAATATTACGTGCTAAGGGTGGCAGCCCACGACCGTCCTGGCTTGCCCTTACGACTATATACAGGAATTATTATACATTATTATCATCATCATATACACACGTCTCTGTTAGGAGGAGTAGGAGAAGGACTAGAAGGAAGAGGAGGAGGAGGAGCAGGAGAAAGAGGAAGGTAAGCCACGGGGAGAGCACTATGGGAGAACATTAATTTTGACGGAGCGTGGGAGGACGTACAGCGGTCTCAGCGGACACACAGTTTAATGGAGCGTCTAGTTATTGCCGCTACGCCACAACGAGCCCGAATGAAGCCCACCAATGAGGTGCTCCGGAGACTTGAACTGTAGAGGGATTCGAGCGTGGCACACACGGCGCGGGGAACTCTACGCGGCACACATGCGAGGGTCTGGGAACACGGGGCGCACATCTTCTGAGTGTGTTGAGCGACCACTAGAGGGATGCAACGCGATCTTGTCCTGACAGCGTCTGGAGCTGAAGATGAAGTTGAAGAGGTAGCTTACGGCAGGACCCCGACACGCCGCCTTGACGTGACGTGACGAGGGGCCAGTGGTGCAATGAAGGAGTCCAGGGATGGGGGTCCAGGTACAGCAAGGCTCTCCGTCAGGCTGCGGAGAGGCGCCTCGACACACCGGAGGAGGAAGGAGTGGTACGTTGTCCTGTGGGAGTCACCGATGAGTAAGTATGGGACAGGCCACCATGGAGAACACTGCTACAGGTGGCAATACAGGGACGGGGGGGATGTAGGGTGGATCAGTGTGGTAGGGCACTGGGAGGATGAGTCACATAAACATTGGTAAAGCGTCAAGTCAGTCACCTTCTGGCCCCTCAGAGCGGCGGGCGCGGAGGGCACGACGGCAGTGGAGGAGGTTCGCAACCAAATGGGATGTTGGAGTATAAGGGCGGCTCGTGGTGGGCGGATGGGTGGACGGGGTGCGGGGATCGCCGTGGACGTTCCATAACTGTGGGCGTCCGGGCGGATCGGGAAGCAGAAGTTAGCTGGGCCTCCCGCCCACTACAGTAACGGGACGATGGAGGGCGGAGAGGCGTCCCGCCTCGCCCACCTGCGCCAGGAGGGAGTTTCGATAAGCGTCGTGGTGAACTTGGGAAGACAGGCCACCCAGACCCACCAGCAGACCCCTTGGTGGAGGACCTGAAGGGTGGGCGGCATCAGATAGCAGGTGGTCGACGCTGAAGGCGGCAGGAGGCTGCTGGGGAGGCGGACTGAGGGTGGTTGCCTTGGGTAGACTTGTGGGTAGTGGCAGGCCTGTGGGGGGTGCTGCTGGACTCATGTGGGTTGCGTGCAGCAGGCCGGGGTAGTAGGTAGGTGGGTAGCCGCGGTACAGAGCTGCTGCTGCCGCCGCCTGCTGGTACAACGTGGAGGAGGCGAGGCCAGAAGTAAGCGCTCCAGGCAGGGTGTTCATCGGGCTTCCAAACCCGGCAGCCGCCGCCGCTGCTGCGTACGGCGCCAGACCCAGAGGAGAGTAGCAGCCGAAGCGTGCGAGGAGGGACTGCTTGAAGGCGGCGAGTCTGTTCCTGGAGGCGGCGGTGGAGCGGCGCCGCAGCTTGCCAGTGGTGCCGCCGATGAAAACTTCGTCGGCCGAGACGTCAAGCATCCAGTAGTTACCCTTGCCAGGGTCATCGTAGTGGCGCGGCACCTTCACAAAACACTTGTTGAGGCTCAGGTTGTGGCGGATGGAGTTCTGCCAACCCTGCTTGTTCTCGCGGTAGTAAGGAAAGTTCTTCATGATGAACTCATAGATGCCGCTGAGAGTGAGGCGTTTCTCAGGCGAGGACCTGATGGCCATCATGATGAGTGCGTTGTAGCTGAAGTGTGGCTTCTCATGCTTTTTCTTCTCCTCGCCCTCCTTCTTTTTGGCGTCTTTGTCCTCCTTCTCGGTTTCCTCTGCCTCAGAGTCAGACATGACAGCTGCTGGGGGGCTGCCCGCGCCTGTCACGTCAATGTCTTCCTCCTCCTCGTCCACAGCCGCCGTCATCTCAAAGTCCTGGAGACTGAGGTCGTCGTCCCTCACTGGTTGTTCCGTGGTGTGCTCGGGAGTAGCACTGAGGACGGCCTCTGACAGGAGGGAACTGATGGAGAAGGAGTGCTTAAGGGGTGCGCCTGAATCCATGTTGCTGGTACTCGCTCGGTATGTACCGCCGCAGCCGAGGTTCACCATCGTGGTTGTGTTCACCCGTGCGGAAGGAACGGAAGCGTCACACACCAGCGGGACACACACTACCCTCTCTCACGGCTGTGGGACTGGTGACCTTCTACCTGTCCGCTCAACATTTTACTCACCTCGACTCCTCCCACTCGCGCGAGAATACACCCATCACAGGGGCTGGTGCAGGGACGCCCCACCCCATTCTGGTGCCGCCTGCTTATTGGCTGGGAAGGACGGGGAGGCGGAGGTACTTGCACGGCTCAACGACTTGCCTGATTTGAGTCAATATTTGCAGACACACAACCACCCACCAACTCGGCATGAACTAACACTTTCAAGCCACACTTCCTTCCCCAAAACTGTTTTCTTTCCCCCAAAAAACAATGTATCCTTAAGAAAGATTTCAATACATACTCTAAAGGAGACGAACAAAGTCGTAGATAAATCCTCTCTCGGTAACTCGAGCAGAATTGTCGACAAATATCTTTTCTTTCGAGGTGAAAATAGCGAAGAAAGGTATTTTCACACCTCTCCCACGAGCTGTCAGGTCGAGGCGGGAGGATTACTGAACAAAGGCGGCGCCCACCTCAGAGCCGGCCCGCAATGGGGTAGTAGTAGTGGTGGTGGTGGTGGTGGTGTGGTTGTGGTGGTGGTGGAATAGTAGCAGTGGTGGTGAGGATGGGTTGGTGGTGATGGTGGTGATGCTAATGGTGATGAAAATGAGGATGTATGGTGTTAGTACCTCTATTGGGTGGTGGTGATGATGGTAATGGTGGTGATCATGATAATGTGGTGGTGATGATGAAGTGGTGGAGTTGTAAGTGTGGTAACATTCTCTCTCTCTCTCTCTCTCTCTCTCTCTCTCTCTCTCTCTCTCTCTCTCTCTCTCTCTCTCTCTCTCTCTCTCTCTCTCTCTCTCTCTCTCTCTTATCTCTCTTTCACTCTCTCCCAATACATTATCTTATAACCTTTCCTCTTTATCATCCCTTTCCTTACTCCTTTCCTCTCTTCTCCCCCCCTTTCCTCCCTCCCTCCTTGCTAAGCCTCTTCAGCCTCCCAATCATCACGTCTCACCTTCCCAATCAAGGTAGAAATCACTTCAAACGATATTTTAATAGGCACGCGGCAGAAGCAGGACAGCGAGGGATTAGCACCTCTTTTTCCTCTCCTCTCCTCTCCGTCCCTCCCTCCGACCCTCCTTTCCCTTCATTCCCTCCTCCACAGCCCACCGACGAAGCAAGATAAAACACCAGCTGGAGTGGGCGGCTCAAATGATGTTTTAATCGGTGTGTGACGAGGTGCGGCCACAAGAAGGATTAGCACCTAGGTGACGACTGGTGGTGGTGGTGGTGGTGGTGGTGGTGGTGATGGTGGTGGTGGTGGTGGCGGGGTAGGTGACGGCCTGGGTTTAGGTGAGTGGTTAGTGGTTAAGTCTTTCTCTTTCTCTTACTCTCTCTGTACAGTCCAAGCTTTACTAAGTCACACAAACTATCGAATTCGGCAATGAAATGTCACCCCAGACTTCAAACAGCCATGCCCTCCCAGGAGTCCCGTCGTGTCCTACTGTTATACCGCCACTGTTACCGGTAAACATTTCAAACCAAGGCAGTGAGGAGAGGCGGAAGGTAAGGCGGAGACCATGCATGCTGTCCCGTGTTGATCAAATGCTGACCTTATATATGTTGCGTATATTTGTAGCTTAATGTAATAAGAGTCTTTTCTGCGCAAAATGAAAAGAGGATATGCATGGGCTGGAATGAAATGTTTCGCTTATGTAAAAGGAAAAAGGAAATCAAAGCGAAAAAGGACTTTAAGATCAAATATCGTCAAATGCTTTAATATTCTGTTAAATGTTTTTGTAGTAGTTATATGTAGAGAAAAACTACAAGACCTTATAGATAGATAGGTAATTATATGAACGACAAAACCATACATGTAAACTTAATAAGGCAATACATGGTTTTTAAGTCCAACCTAATTCTTAAATACAATATTCATAATCCCTGAATAGAAGAAGAAAAAAACATATACAG
>JAXIVD010000962.1:92500-97500 GCA_036785275.1 Cancer borealis | reverse complement strand
TAAGCAAGCTGATCGGCTCAAGACTGGAGTAAGTGAGAACGAATGTCGTCCGGTCTCATGCTAGAGAAGATATCGAGAGACTTGAGGTAATGCTTAACTGTAGACTGATCAAATTCAATATTAGAAATAGAGCTGTCACAGGATTGATATTCAGCTCGGTTTGACAGGTGTTGACTTTGATACACTGAGGCAAAAGCCTTTACAAATAAGTCAGCTATAGCTTTACGTCGCTAGTCATTGCCCCTACCCTAGTCAGTAGAGGGCCTACAGAGAGCTGACCAACCTTTTTATGTCTGACATAGAAATGGAGTAGCTTAGGGTTGGTATTGAAGGATTCAATCAAGGATAATTCATATTGAGACTGAGATGTGATACTATAGTTTCTATATTGGTAATTGTTAAAATGAGCAAGAGCATTAGTGGCCTGAGGAGAGAGTCTGCCATGCATCGCTCTCTGGTTTTTATATAATAACCAAGCCTCTTTCTTAGTGTTCATGAGGGATAAAGGTGGTTTGGTAGGTTATGGAGATGAGGAGACAATATGCTTGGGAGGCAAAAGCATGTTAACAAATGGTGTTAGAATATTCAAAAAATTTAAGTACATATCATTAACAGATAGATGAGCTAACTCAAAATCCCAATCCACATAAGAAAGATGTTCCTTGATCTTGGCATATTTCCTTTATGCCAAGCTCTCAATATGGGGAATTCATCAGCTTCAGAAGCATAACTGGGGGAAGGAGGGATGAACTGGAAGACATACTGGAATAATACTGTAGAGTGATGGCACTGAGGAAAAGGGGACAAAACATCTACTGAACCAATGCGGTCCGACTCGGAGGTCAATACCAGGTCCAGTATATTTTCAGATGGTATGAATGTAGGTTCCTCAATCCACTGGGTTGGTCCAAGATAGGTGAAGCAATTGAGAAACAGAGCATCACTGGGGTGAACATGAGTAGGTAGGTTAAGGTTTGGTTAATTTAGGTTAGATTATGTTAGGTTGATTTAGAAGATATCAAATGTTCTCTATGACCAAAAATAGGGGTTTGGGTAAAATGCAGACGCCATTTTATTTCGTAAACAGACGCCATTAGGGTAAACGTAAGAACCTAAGAATTGATGAGACTGCGTGACCAGTTGATGACCTACACGAGGCAGCTCCTTGACCCCACTCTTGGAATAATCCAATATTTATCCATCCCACCTGTCATCCCTATCCATACTCTGATCCAACCGTCTTTTAAAGCTACCTATTGACTCACAACTTACTACGTGAAGATGTAGAATTTTACCTCCGTAAACAGATAACAACTCTACAATCTAATCATCAATAAAGTATAAACAGTGCAGAAAAGGTAAGTAATAAAACCTGTGGGAACCGATCATTCCATTTTCCTTAACTTTAAAATTCCTTAACATTATTTACAAATATTTACACCTTACCTCTCACAGTCCGAGACCTCTGATCACGCGGAACGGGTGGACAACACTTCACATTTACCTATATTTCACCGATTAGCCTTGCTTACTCGCCTCCTGCAGGACACTAAGGACTGGTGTAAGTATTGATAGTGGTTCCTGTCCTGCAGCCAAGACCTAAATCTAGCAGCTAACAGGTCACCTGATGGAGCCTGAAGGAAGTAGTGAACTAGTAAGGACGAGAACGCGCCTCGCCAAGCCGCCAACCTACTGGGGCTGGATTCAGGAAACACTTACGACTGCGTAAGTCGTGAAATTTCTTGCAATTTGTCGTAATTCGCTTACACTGGATTCAACAACGGATTGTGGGGGTACGGTTGTAGCAGTCTCCCCTTAAAGACTTAGAGAACGTGTGGTACCCGTTCCCTAAGTATGTAGGTCGAGCAGCCACAACTATTATAAACCTTGCATTTTTATATTTTTCATTATTTTCATTATTCTCATTGTACTCATCATGTATCTTTATTTATGTTTTTCTTTTGTATATGTTTATGTATTCTATTGCGCTGCAGACCAGCCCTTCAACATCAACTTGGCGCGCTCTGTCCTCAGTCAGCGCGCATACACCATTTACAATAATTATTGTTAAAATTTATATTTTGTTTATAGTTACTATATTTTTGATAATAAATAACCTCAACTGGAGATTGAGTTTTCCTCTCTCCAGTCAACCAACTAGTTAGACAAACACTCCCGAGCACCAGCTCTTACAATTGGTGACCCTGGAGTGACTAGCTATGGTTATAGGTGGCATATAGCCTGTGCTATCAAAGAGCACATTTCTCCCAGTGTGATGGCCTGAGTCTCATAAGACTTATTCGCTAGATCACTCCTTTTGGCAAAAAGCCCTGCCTCCTTTATGGTGTTCGCAGGATTGAGCCTAAGGTCAGGAGAAAATTACACTTCTGTGTAATTGCCACTTATGAGGTTATCCCCTCCCACCCACCCCTGGCACCTTCTGTGCCATTTCAGACGCCGTCACTGCGTCTACGGCACGGCCTATGCGCGTTTAGCGCGGCCCATGCCTCTTCAGACACCTTACTGCGTCTTCAGCCGCCTCATGCGCACTTCTGACGCCTTCATGCGTCATCACCAACCCAAATCAGCCCACAATGCGCCTGTGTGTCTTCAACACCCCTTTGAGCCTCATAATGTCCAATCCCTGCCCCCCCCACCTCCCCATCGCCTCGCGGCGTTAAAGTGACCAACTTCACCATCACCACTCACCGCCCTGTGGATTATTCAACGCCCTGTGGATTATACATCGCCCTGTGGATTACTCTACTCTCCACCACATAGTCTTCAGGCAATTATGTGCAGACAACACTCCAGCAGACGCCCTCTCCCACTGCCGTGTCGTCTTCTTACACTCCCAGGCGTCAAGGTCGCTCTCACAGCTGACACGGACTACAGATGCAAATCGTCTCTTTCCGTCAGCTTCACGACCTCTCTCACCCTGGCAGCGACTTCACGGTACACCTGGGGAGTACGTCAGAATGGACCCACCACCTGCACCTGCCCTGTCAGGCCTCAATGGAGACTTGGTACAGACCTTCGGCTCCCTGCCACCCTCTGCCGGTTACCACCCGCAGTCGTACGGTCATCGCCAGTCTCATGGACTCCACTCAACACACTCAACAGTGTTCCCAGGCAACCACAGGATTCTCGTTCCTCCTTCCTCGTCACTAGGGGAGGAGTATTGTAGCAGTCTCCCCTTAAAGACTTAGAGAACGTGTGGTACCCGTTCCCTAAGTATGTAGGTCGAGCAGCCACAACTATTATAAACCTTGTATTTTTATATTTTTCATTATTTTCATTATTCTCATTGTACTCATCATGTATCTTTATTTATGTTTTTCTTTTGTATATGTTTATGTATTCTATTGCGCTGCAGACCAGCTCTTCAACATCAACTTGGCGCGCTCTGTCCTCAGTCAGCGCGCATACACCATTTACAATAATTATTGTTAAAATTTAAATTTTATATTTTGTTTATAGTTACTATATTTTTGATAATAAATAACCTCAACTGGAGATTGAGTTTTCCTCTCTCCAGTCAACCAACTAGCTACACAAGCACTCCCGAGCACCAGCTCTTACACGGTGACGTCACAAGCTGCGACAAATTCTACAACTGTCCGACCTCAGTTGTAGGAGTGGTTTTTTAGCTCTTTTTGTGCGTGAAATGCCTCTCTAAAAAATTATTGTAGTCATATAATCATATTCAACTAGTTCTTGATCTACACATAGGTTTGCATGAAAATTAAAGCTACGCTGTTATGGAAGCGTACGTCCGATGACGGCGATGCCTTTGTTATTGTTTTTGTAGTGCACATACAAGTGAAAGCAGAGATGGCAATTTTTTTTGGTATCTTCCATGATCGGGCTCTCAGACGGGAGCGTCGTTTTCGTGATCGCCTTGATCCCTTAGCATTAAGTGACCAAGAGCTGATAGCGCACTACAGGTTTCCTCGTCATGAATTTAAAAACTTGATAGAGGAAGTGGATCCTTACTTAAGGAAAAGGACGAGGCGGTCTCAGGCCATCCCAACACACACACAAGTGCTGCTGACGCTAAGGATTTTGGCCAGCGGCTCCTTTCAGCATGTCATTGGAGACACTGCCGGTAAGTACCTATGTGAATACTTTGGTGATTCGTGAGGAGATGCTATTAGTAAGATTTACCGTTATTTTACCTATAAACATACCTCATTGTGTTGATATTAACACAATATCTCAACAGGGTTGAACGTTAGTGCGAGATATGTGTGACATAAGTATATCATAAAGTGGAAACATTCCATTCTTACCTGTTTGATGTCTTTCCCTGTGTAGTTTGGCCTGCTTTCTTCTTCACCAAAAACTTGGTTTTTAAATTTTGTTTTTACCTCGTCTGGTTTGCGTTTTGTTGTGCTCACAGCATTCACACAACTCGTCACCTCTTCCCACGCAAATTCTTTAGAACGAGCAGTCACTGTATTATCCAACTTGGATAATATGACATGCTCACGCTTTTTCACCTCTTCAATAAGCGTGAGCACCTCTGCTTCGGTTAAATTAGGGCGCCTAACTTTCTTTGAAGGTGGAGGACAAGCCATTTCTTTCTGTGTGTTTGTAAACACTGATAACGTGGGTGCCCTGCGATTGGCTGCTTTGTTTTGTAAACTGTGTTGTCATTGGCTGGCAATGACGACACGCCTCGTGACGACAATCGTGACGTATTGGAGAGGATGCAGGTCTGCCAAGCGTACAATATCGACTATCTCCCCTTCTGAATCCAGTGGAGAGATTTGTCGTACCTCGGTTGGGCGTGTAGGTGGCGGCGGTCGCAGCTACACCAATGTTTCCTGAATCCACACCCTGCTCTTGATCTTGATGTTACAGGTGACTTCAAGTATCCCTCAAGTCAGACCTTTGTATCGGCAGTTCCTGTGAGGGAAAAAGAAATAAAAAGGAAAATAAAAGGTGCATACTCCAATTACACGACCTGTTCCTAGATCTCGCATACCAAATTTTCT
>JAXIVD010000962.1:62500-90000 GCA_036785275.1 Cancer borealis | reverse complement strand
TCTTCGGTTCGCTTTTGGCACCAAATGGGACGACTTCACCACAACAGCATCGCTCCACGAGGCGGCTTCACTGCCAGCTCTCAACGTCAGGCTTCACCTGATGGCTGCTCAGGTCTGGGAGCGGATGGAGTCAGAAGGCTGGGAACAGTTTCTGACTCTAAGAGAGCTGCACGATGGGGCCCCGGACCGGCAACACTCATGGTTCCCCAGGAGCCTTCTCACTCTGGAGCGGAACCCACAACCTGCTCCACGATATAGGTAAATGTATTCTTACCACAGTTTATGACATATCAATGCAAAATTAATGTCCCCTCCACCGACCATCTCCCGACCCCTCGGTGAAAGATGGAATGCTCTCTCTGCCCCTCTGTCATATCCCTCAGATTGTATCATGACTGCAAACCCAACCAGCTCCAAGACCCAGCCAACACCAGGACCCAACCAGCACCAGGACGACAAACAGATGTGACTAACTGACGCGCCAGCGACAGACAGACAGCCAGCAGCCAAGGAAGCCAGGCATGGAAGACTCTTGACCTGATGGCGAAGGCAGCCCCTAGCCCAACCCGATCCGTCTCGGGAGGCTAGCCGGCACTGCATCCCACCGAAGGAGTGAACCGTCACCGCTGCGACCGCGTGCTGCCAGGCTGGACCACGACACCAGCATGACGACGTGGACCAGGACTGATGTAGGAGGCAGCCCCCATCTCAACCCGGCGAGTCCCGGAGGGATGGAAGGCACTGCACCACACCGACGGCCACCGAGCTGGACCGCGATTCCAGCACGACGACGTGGACCAGGACTGATGTAGGAGGCAGCCCCCATCTCAACCCGGCCAGTCCCGGAGGAATGGAAGGCACTGCACCACACCGACGGCCACCGAGCTGGACCGCGATTCCAGCACGACGACGTGGACCAGGACTGATGTAGGAGGCAGCCCCCATCTCAACCCGGCCAGTCCCGGAGGGATGGAAGGCACTGCACCACACCGACGGCCACCGAGTGCGGAATTAATGCTGGACCGCAACACCAGCACGACGACGTGGACCAGGACTGATGTAGGAGGCAGCCCCCATCTCAACAGGCCAGTCTTGGAGGGATGGAAGGCACTGCACCACACCGACGGCCACCGAGTGCGGAATTAATGTAAAGTTGTTATGTGAATGTATGTATGCACAAATGCACTTGTATGTTTGTTCAAATGTATATTGTATGAAAGAATCCACTATGTACTCACCCCCTTCACAACAGTACGGGTGGTTTTCCTCCGGGCTTGCCCGGTTTTCACTCACACTCAAGTACTGGATATGACATTAATTCTATTGCAAGTTGAGTTCTCAAATGTGAAGTTGATGTATGAAAGTATGTATATATAAAGGCTCATGTATGTTTTCCTCAAATGTATGTACATGTATATTATATGTAAGAATTAACTATGTACCTTCCCTCACAACAGTACGGGTGGTTTTCCCCCGGGCTGCCCGGTATCCACCCACACTCATGTACTTACTGACTGTGACTCTAATTTCACCACTATTACAACAGCAAGCCAGTCCGCCCGGCACCTTTCACTCTCCTACTATACTTCTGTATTTCCTCTCTTTTTCTCCCTTGTGCACCTTGGTGCACGCTCACCCCCCCCCCTTCTTATGTACTTCCCCCCATTTTCTGTAAATAAACTGTAAACTGTAAACCATCCAATCCCTTCCAGTTCTTTCAATCACTTCATTCATTTCACGTCCCATTTATGTTCGAATCACACGCATCATTTCCATTTTGCCACGGTCATACTTCTCACATTTCAGTACCACATGCTCTACCGTCTCATCCTCTCCCACGTCACACATCTGGCACATTTTGCTGTGAGACTCTGACCATCTGTAAATCTTTGCATTCACATTCATACACTGTGCCCTAGCTCGGAAGAGATCACCATTCAGGCTTTCATCGTACCACCTTACATACATCATATATTTTCATGCTTAGTTTTATCTTCGTTTTACATACATATCCTCTATCTTACCTCCTCCTACACCAATGGCGTCTCCATGACAATCTCCACTTCCAATATCACGCACCACCAACAAAGTCCAGATTAATGACCTTGCAAAGGAAGAAAACAATATGAGTATGAATACTTAGCCTGGGCACTAGAGAAGTGGAAGAAAGTGTTGTGGTCTGGAGAGGTGATGTTCCAAGTGACTGGGAGTAAGATAAGGTTGTAGACCAACTGGCACCCCTACCACCCCAAGTACACCGAGGGGAGCGTGATACATCCAGACAGTGTTACGGTGTGGAGGTTCTGGGGTACCACGGCATTGGGGAATTAGTGGTGTTACCAAACAACTTGAAGGTTCAAAAAGATCACTACCTTGAGCCTCTCGCCGACCATCACCAGCACTGCTTCATAGCCTGCCAGTGATATATTAGAGCAGGAAGATGTGCCGCCTCACTCACCCAAATTGGTGACTCAATGCTTTGAGTGGGTGGCGGTGGACTATATAAGGGACTGGCCAGGCAATACTCACAATATAAACTCCATTCAAAACATATTATATGACTTCATGAAACACCAAACACAGGCTCGCAACAACTTTGTTTTCACACACAATCATCCTTCCTTGCTCCACACACATTACACTTTCATTCAACACTTTTTTCACACACAATCATCCTTCCTTACTCCACACACATTACACTTTCATTCAACACTTTTTTCACACACAATCATCCTTCCTTACTCCACACACATTACACTTTCATTTAACACTATTTTCACACACAATCATCCTTCCTTACGCCGCACACATTACACTTTCATTCAACACTTTTTTCACACAATCATCCTTCCTTACTCCACACATCTTACACTTTTATTCAACACTTTTTTCACACACAATCATCCTTCCTTACTCCACACATCTTACACTTTCATTCAACACTTTTTTCACACACAATCATCCTTCCTTACTTCACACACATTACACTTTCATTCAACACTTTTCACACACAATCATCCTTCCTTACTCCACACACATTACACTTACATTCAACACTATTTTCACACCGTCCTTCCATTATGTTCTTGGCCTTCCTCTCACATCGAATCCTACTATTTTCTTCATGAACTGATCCTCTTTCACTTTCTCAATGTGTTCCAACCACATCAACACATTCTGCTCTGTTCGACCAGCACACTCTCTCCTAACACCAATTCTCCTTCATGCTTACTCCTCAGACATCTCAGCTCTACTACATTTAATCTTTTCTTCTCTGCTACTACCATAGAAGAGATTAAAAATAGTCTCCCTCCCCCTGTATATTACAACTAGGTAAATACACCAAAGATATACACAAACAAAGGTTTACCATGCAAATACATTTATTAAAGGTCACACCTGCACTACCAACAAAACAACTGCTGGGCTATTATTTATTCCCTCATAGAACACAAGGGCACGGCTGCCACCACCACCACCACCCATTCCCACAGGCACGGTTGCCACCACACTGTAAAACACTGCCTACCATCACCACCACCACCACCCATTCCCACATGCACGGTTGCCATCACACTGTAAAACACTGCCCACCACCACCACCACCACTACCCATTCCCACAGGCACGGCTGCCACTACACTGTAACACACTGCCCACCACCAGCACCACCCATTCTCACAGGCACAGCTGCCACCACACTGTAACACACTGCCCACCACCACCACCACTAGCCATTCCCACAGGCACGGTTGTCACGACAATGTAACACACTGCCCACCACCATCACCACCCATTCCCACAGGCACGGCTGCCACCACATTGTAACACACTGCCCACCACCACCACCACTAGCCATTCCCACAGGCACGGTTGTCACGACAATGTAACACACTGCCCACCACCACCACCACCCATTCCCATAGAGGACACACTCCTACAAGCACGGCTGTCACGACAATGTAACAAACTGCCCACCACCACCATCACCCATTACCACAGGCACGGCTGTCACCACACTGTAACACACTGCCCACCACCACCACCACCCATTCCCACAGAGGACACACTCCCACAGGCACAGCTGTCACCACACTGTAACACACTGCCCACCACCACCACTAACCATTCCCAAAGGACACTCCAACAGGCACGGCTGTCACCACAATGGAACACACTGCCCACCACCACCAACAACCATTCCCAGAGGACACTCCCACAGACACGGCTATCACCACAATGAAACACACTGCCCACCACCACCACCAACCATTCCCACAGAGGACACACTCCCACAGGCACGGCTGTCACCACAATGGAACACACTGCCCACCACCACCACCAACCATTCCCACAGAGGACACACTCCCACAGGCACGGCTGTCACCACAATAGAACACACTGCCCACCAACACCACCAACCATTCCCAGAGGACACACTCCCACAGACACGGCTGTCACCACAATGGAACACACTGCCCACCACCACCACCAACCATTCCCAGAGGACACTCCCACAGACACGACTGTCACCGCAATGGAACACACTGCCCACCACCACCACCAACCATTCCCAGAGGACACTCCCACAGACACGGCTGTCACCACAATGGAACACACTGCCCATCACCAACACCCATTCCCACAGGCATGGCTGTCACCACAATGGAACACACTGCCCACCACCACCACCAACCATTCCCAGAGGACACTCCTACAGACACGGCTGTCACCACAATGGAACACACTGCCCACCACCACCACCACCCATTCCTACAGAGGACACACTCCCACAGGCACGGCTGTCACTACAATGGAACACACTGCCCACCACCACCACCAACCATTCCCAGAGGACACTCCCACAGACACGGCTGTCATCAAAATGGAACACACTGCCCATCCCCACCACCAACCATTCCCAGAGGACACTCCCACAGACACGGCTGTCACCACAATGGAATACACTGCCCATCACCAACACCCATTCCCACAGGCATGGCTGTCACCACAATGGAACACACTGACCACCACCACCACCAACCATTCCCACAGAGGACACACTCCCACAGGCACAGCTGTCCCCACAATGGAACACACTGTCCACCACCACCACCAACCATTCCCACAGAGGACACACTCCCACAGGCACGGCTGTCACTACAATGGAACACACTGCCCACCACCACCACCAACCATTCCCACAGAGGACACACTCCCACAGGCACGGCTGTCACCACAATGGAACACACTGTCCACCACCACCACCAACCATTCCCAGAGGACACTCCCACAGACACAGCTGTCACCACAATGGAACACACTGCCCACCACCACCACCAACCATTTCCAGAGGACACTCCCACCGACACGGCTGTCACCACAATGGAACACACTGCCCATCACCAACACCCATTCCCACAGGCATGGCTGTCACTACAATGGAACACACTGCCCACCACCAACCATTCCCACAGAGGACACACTCCCACAGGCACGGCTGTCACCACAATGGAACACACTGCCCACCACCACCACCAACCATTCCCAGAGGACACTCCCACAGATACGGCTGTCACCACAATGGAACACACTGCTCATCACCAACACCCATTCCCACAGGCACGGCTGTCACTACAATGGAACACACTGCCTACCAACACACGACTCATTCCCAGAGGACACTCCCACAAGCACGGCTACCACCACAATGTAACACATTGCCCACCACCACCCATTCCCACAAAGGACACACTCCCACAGGCACGGCTGTCACCACATTTGTCCAAACAACACACCATATAAAAAATGGATCCGCATGTGCCTGCGAATATCAGCCTTTGTCTTGAAACACTTCAGACAAACATCACACTTGAACTCCCTCTTTCGTCGCTGGTTATTGCAACGTTTTCGTGTTCTGTTAGTCAACTTATACTCTGGTCACGGGGTTACAGAACACTAATTTATAAAATGACTTTCATTAAAAAATTTTCCTTTTTCTATATTTTAATTAACAGATAATCTTTCCTTGCTCCTTCTGTTACATAATAACATCATCTTATCCCTTTGCTTTGACACATATAATCAGGCACATAAGTAATTCCTCTAGGAGCTATAACATATTCATAATTGTGGAGCAACACAATACAAGTAATTATGGAGCAACATATAATAAGTAATTATGGAGCAACATATAGTAAGTAATTTTGGAGCAACATATAATACGTAATCATGGAGCAACTCATAATAAAGTTAATCAAAAGGCATACACATTATACATCATAAATCCTACATAAAATATCCTTGCACTAAACATCCTAAGGCTGCTTTTAAGACTGCGTTAGAAGAGAGCTTCCACTTACCCCAAATATTAGTAGCCCCATTGTGAGCTGAGCTGTATGAACCTCCTCAGGGGTGAGCCAGAGTCTATCTGCCTCTAATGCAGTCTCTCTGATTTTCAAAATCTTGGCAGTTACCTATTTTCTCCAGTCACAGCGACTGTGAGTTCCTAACTTTCAAAATGTAAGGCTATGTCTCTTAAGCAATTTTCATAAAGTTCTGTCTCTTTCGATTCCATAAAGTTTAGTTCTACAACGGCTGGCACTCAACCGACTTTTCTCTTGTGCCTTTCCTCACCGTTCGTCAAAGACACTTGAAACTTTCACTTTCTCCCCTCCGTGCCCAACATCTGGTTTATGACTAAGGGGTCCCCCTGGCACCCTCTGACCCTCTCTATTTATCTCTGTTTATCCTCTGTACAACACAACTTTGTGTGTCGACTCACGACACCTCACGCCAGTGTGTCTCAAGATGTGTTCATTGAAATAAGAATGCAAGAAAACTTTTTTCCACAATCATCACATATATAATCTTTAACACCACTGTGTGTCAGGGTGTGCTGGGTGAAATGAGACTTTCGGGTAAATCTTTTCCCACATTGTTTACATTCATAATCTTTAACACCACTGTGTGTCAGGGTGTGCTGGGTAAGGTGAAACTTTCAGGTATATCTTTTCCTACATTGTTTACATTCATAATCTTTAATACCACTGTGTGTCTGGTGAGGTAAGACTTATAGGTAAATCTTTTCCCACATTGTTGACATTCATAATCTTTTAACACCACTGTGTATCAGGGTGTGTTTCTTAAGGTCAGCCTTTAATTTAAAAGTTTTGACACACTGCTTGCACTCAAACTTTCTAGCTCCTCTGTGGACAGAGCTGCCTGCCTTGAGGTGATTTTTGCCATCACACCTGCTGCTCCCCACACCCGAGGCAGACTGATCCTGCTGCTCCCGGCCACTCATGCTGCTGCCCGGCTTCACTGCCTCCACTGCAGCACCGCTCCCGGCAACACACACCACGGCCGGTCCTGCAGGAACCCTCGGGGAAGCCGGAGCAGGTCTGGTTGATACTGAGCGGGTCACCCGGCTTGGACTCTGGCCTCTGCACCTGCAACAATTGTGACAGTCAAGACACACAGACCCATGCACTGCCTTGACACTCTGTCCTTGCCTGCAGGGTCAACACCCTGCTTCTTGCCTCATTCATGCTACACTGGGTAAGGCTTACACTCCCTCCACCTTTCTGGCTCCCTCATCTTTTCTCATCTACATGACCAGCTTTGTCCTCTAACAACCAGGACCAATTGTTGTAACTCAGCACGGAACAAGAAACACAACTTTCCATCTCACTTAAACCAAACTGGATATATCTTCAGGTGTAATGCCACACTCAGTGAAAATGCTCAGTGAAAATGTTCCAATATTCAATTAGATGAGCATGCAACAGGTACCCCAGGATGGAATACAGATCCAGCTCCTTAAAACAATTACCTCGGGGAGTGCCACGTTTACCTGTACAATGACGGGTGCCGATGCGTACGACAGGATGGTAACCTTGCAAGCAAGCAGGCTTATGTAAGGGCTAATGTGTTAATCTTATAATGATGTGACAGTAAAGTGCTACAATTAATAGTGTTCACTACTATCTTATTTACACTACATGTCCACACGAGGCTATGCATAACATTTTATGGGAGGAGTTGAAAAATGGTAAAATATAGAAACTTAGTGACAAAATTATTATAAAAAAGTTATATTTATACAAGTTTCCACATAAAATAACTATGCATCTCCAATTTGAAGAGCATCCAATTTATTCCAGAAAAAAAGATTGTCATTTCCCTAACCTAACTTAACTATTTATCTTCATTTTAAAGAGCATCCAATTTATCCAGAATAAAAGGTCGTTATAATTTCCCTAACTGAACTTAACCTTAACCTAATGTTAAATCTGCATAACTACTGCTGGTACAATATCAATATAAATATGAAGTGGTACATACTATACATAATGTACTCAACACATCTGTCAAAGTTTCAGGCAGTGGGCGTCATTATAACCAAATATAGGACATATATAGCAATCCGAAAAAACATCTACGGTGAAATGCCCAGCTTTTGGGTAATAAAATATAACAGGATTATATAACCGAACCTAACCATACCAAATTAACCTACTCTAACTTTAATCTAACTTAACATAACAATGAACCTAACATAACTTGAAAGACTCTTTACCAGGTATATAATGATGAGCACCACCTGTAACCTTGACAGATGTGTTGAGTACACTATGTATAGCATGTACCACTTCATATTTATATCAATATCATCCGAGCAGCAGTTATGCAGATTTAACCTAACTATGCATCTACATTTTAAAAAGCATCCAATTTATCTCAGAAAAATAAGTTATAATTATTTCCCTAATCTAAGCTAACCTAACCTCAGTTAAATGTTCGTATAATTATGAAATAATACTTATACATATATGTCAATTGGTTTCCGAAAAGGTATTATTTTACATCTTCACCAGAATGCTCTAGAAAATTTAGTAATATTTTTACATTACCTGATGCATTTTGAGGTTTCCTTAATTACATTTCCATCGCAAATTCCTAGTTTAAGAGATATTCAATGTTTTCTGTGAGACCTCTTCGAAAAGTAAAGCTTAGTTTGGTTCGAACAAGGTTCTGTTATTTGTCAATGTAGGTTAAGGTTTGGTTAATTTAGGTTAGATTATGTTAGGTTGATTTAGAAGATATTAAATGTTCTCTATGACCAAAAGTGAGCGAGATGCAAACGCAATTTTATTTCGTAAACAGACGCCATTAGGGTAAACATAAGAACCTAAAAATTGATTAGACTCCAAGAGACCAGTCGATGACCTACACGAGGCAGCTCCTTGACCCCACTCTTGGAATAATCCAATATTTATCCATCCCACCTGTCATCCCTATCCATACTCTGATCCAACCGTCTTTAAAAGCTACCTATTGACTCACAACTTACTACGTGAAGATGTAGAATTTTACCTCCCTAAACAGATAACAACTCTACAATCTAATCACCAATAAAGTATAAATAGTGCAGAAAAGGTAAGTAATAAAACCTGTGGAGACCGATCATTCCATTTTCCTTAACTTTAAAATTCCTTAACATTATTTAAAAATATTTACATCTTACCTCTCACAATCCGAGACCTCTGATCACGCGGGGTGGATCACGGGTGGACAACACTTCTCATTTAGCTATATTTCACCGATTAGCCTTGCTTGCTCGCCTCCTGCAGGACACTAAAGGCGTTTACATGTACTGTCAAGACCATTTGCCAAGATGCAATGACTAGGCAAATTCTGACCAACATATCGCAAACACTTTCAATATACGAATTTCTGCGTTTGCGAGTGTTTGGCCTCTGGTCATGTAACCAATCACAATTTTTCAACTTCATAACTTCATTTATGAAGACACTCAACGGGATATATTTCGATTAAATAAGAGGAAAGTAAGACGTTCAAGACCATAACAGTTGTAGAAAATTATAAGATTTATAATATATATGTTGTTTTTTGTATAAAAGTTAACCAAAAACAAGCATAAAGCTTGAAATATATCAGGGAAGTATTGAAAATAACGAAATGTGGGCCCTCTGCGTGGGTGGAGCGAAGCGGGTGTGTGTGTTTTCATGAGAAAGAATCTGGGTATATATTTCGAATAAATCAGAGGAAAGTAAGATGTTTGAGACCATTATAGTTGATCACATACATAAGAGTTATATTATATATATATTGCTTTTAATATAGAAGAACACCAGAGACAAGCAAAAAGATTGTAATATATTAGAGAATTGTAGAAAATAACGAGATGTGGCATTCAAACCTGTGTGGGTGTTGATGTTTCAATGCATTATGTGGTTGTGGCTTCGAATACAATTGTTCCCTTTTTCCAAATAATAAGTAAAAAGCATATTATATTGTTTACAATTATTTCCATCAAATTAAAGTAAGAAATAAGATGTTTGTGTATTGCACACAAATATGTAAGCAAAAGAAAATTTAGACAATGAAGACAGATCCAGTTTTGAACACAAACATTTCACTTAGAGCCCGCACTCCAGATACGAAGGTCGCGTCACCTCAAGGCCAGGTGGCACACTCACACATTCGCTCGCTAGCAGGCAGCACTCAAGTCTAGCCAATGCCATTTGTGAAGACATCCAGTGCTCACACATACACACACACACACACACACACATTCTCATACACACACACACACACACACACACACACACACACACACACACGCACACACACACACACACACACACACACACTCATACACACACACACACACACACATACACACACACACACACACACACACACACACACACACACACACACACACACACATACACACACACACACACACACACACACACTCATACACACACACAATCATACACACACACTCATACACACACACACTCATACACACACACACACACACACACACACACACACACACACACACACACACACACACACACGCACTCATACACCCACACACACACACACACACACTCATATATATATACACACACACACACACACACACACACACACACACACACACACACACACACACACACGCACACACACACACACACATCTTGCTGCTACTGGTAAGGTGATCTGAATACGACGATAGATGGATATGTTGTGGGCTTAGGACGAGTGTGGAGGGTGCTGTAGTTTCAATAGAATCAGCAGGATATACATTTCGAATAAATAAGATGAAAGTAAGATGTTTGAGATCATGACAGTTGTTGAAATACATAACATATACATTATTAATGTTGTTTTTAATATAACAGAAATCCACAAACAAGCATAATGATTGTAATATATAAGGGAATTTGTACTACATAGCGAGATGTTGGCTTCTACCTTAGGTGGAGTCAAGGGTGGAAGCAGTGCAGAATATACGGAGAAACCATGATATCTATTTCGAATAAATCTGAAGAAATTAAGATGTTTGAGATCATTTCAGTGCTTATAATTTAAAATATGTATATAATATATGTTGCTTTTAATATAAAAGAAAACTAAAAACAAGCATTAAGATTGAAATATATTAGGAAAATTGTGGCAACACTAACCAAGACATTTCTCCTTAAAATCGTGTTCGTGAAAACAAAGGCAAGACGTTCGAAGTTTGGCGACACATGTAAACGCCTTAAGGACTGGTGTACCAGGTGTAGGTATTGGTAGTGGTTCCTGCTAGTGTTGCCACTGGACAAAATAGAAAAATCCAAGATGTCTCACCTAAAATCTCCAAGATCCACTTAAAAAATCCAAGGTATATGGAACATTTTTCCTTTCACATGACAATAATGTGATGCCCCCGAATTGATCTCACTTAGGCCTTACTGAATGTGCCTTCGTTTTGTTATTGTTATAAGATTAACCTGTATTCCCAAGGTGATATTTCATTATATATATGTTTTTACTCACATATCATTTATAATTTTGTACTATATATTGATATTATTGTCTATATTGGAATTGCCCCCCAAACCTTCAAGTTCTATACAGCCATCCCCCAAGTCAGTTTTCTATGGAAAGAAATTAGAATCATATTATATTCACTATTAATATTCATTAACTTGTCAAAATGCCCTCCATAGTCTAATATAATTAACCTACTTAGTTATCTTCTCACAAAACTTTGTTAAGAAATACGTGATATTGCATCATGTTACGTAAGCCCCTACACGCGTCTATCTACGTGATAGAAATCACGTACGCCAAATCGTTCCCACTATACATAAATCCAGAAATCAGGTTCAATAGATATCTAGATGTTACTTGTTCAGCGCCAAAATTAATTTCCTATAAGCTGATAACAATTTCATGTTTCAATAATCAATTAGTAAAAAGGTCAAAGGAGGAATAGTCTCGAAAAAAAACCTTCTTCCCCTCCAACTCCCGCCTTTTTTCCCTTCCGGGTAGCGTCCCCCTTGGTCCGACAGACGCTCATCCACTCTTCTGTTTGCAGGTTAGTAAAAATTGCTCCACTAAATTTCTCAATATTTGTGAAATCCAGTGTCTCTCACCATTATTATATAGCCCATAATCTTCCCCAGTAGCCTGACAATACATGTAAACCTCTGTTGAGATCTATTATAAGTGGATAATACTAATTTCTTTCTCTTAAGAAAGGACAACGAAAACATGAAAACCACATGGTGTCCCATTTTCCCCATAATAATATTCCATTGTGGATCATATACCTTTTTATTTGTAATATTTATATTATAGTGACTATGTATTAACTTCTGAGTTAGGGAAGTGATTGATAGACAGACGCTCATCCACTCTTCTGTTTGCAGGACTCCACCATCACACCTATACAGTGAACACATTTCCCACTATGTATTTGTTAGTAATGTCAAACCACGGGGTGAATTATGCCCCATCTAAGATATTTTTCTTTGTTGTATAAGGGAACCACGTGGGCTTGTTTTAAGATGTAGTCGTATTAGTTTGGCCAAAGTATTTTTTTTGTTAGTTCTTCAGGGTAGGAAGGAAATCCAATATTCGTGGAAGATGAATATGTTCGGGAATGTTGAACCCAGAAAGTAATGTTTTCACCCTAGTTTAGGAAAAATTCCCTGAGAAAAGGTTACTTAACTATTCTCAGGTACAGTTACTAAATTCACAACATTTACAGGGTGACATAATCAGAGAAGGGAGTCAAGGGTATAAAGTTTTTTTTTAGTGTATGAAGAGAGTTGATATCTCTGAATGAGATAAAGGAAGACCAACTCAGTGTGTACTTTTATTGTCGTTTTCTCTGTTGTAAACAGTTAAGCTTCTGATGCCTTAGTGTATGTTTAAGGTATATTCCATCCCAACCAACAGTATCCAAATTGTAAGGGAATAAATACCATTATTTTAACAATAGAGTTGGCCTCGTTTTATAATAACCCCTCCGTTGGTGTGGTAAGGTAAGTGTGGGAAAGTGCTCAACACTATTGAACAGGATATGAAACAGATCCACGTACCCATGTGCCTTATTAAAACTCAGTCCACTCTACCAGCTAGATAAATTGTTAAGTTAGTTCCCCTTCTTTTTGTTGGTCACCTATATTTCCCTGGTAGTAATTATTTTCTCTTTCGAGTATATTAACTTCTCTTTTAGGAAGAAATTAAATTCCCTGAGAATCCCCTAATTCTCATTAAACTTTTAGGGGTGGTGGCAGCTTTTCTTTCTTTTTTTATATGCAGGGAAATAAACAACATCAGGGACCATTAATAAATATTATAATTAATCAAAGTAAATAATTTGTTAATTGCCATAATAGTTCCCCCTTTAGAAGTTAACCTAATGTCCGGGCACCACACTGGTGGTCCTTCAGCAGAGAAAGTAAAACAAATTAAATAATAACAAAAATAAATTCATTAATAACAAAAGATAAATAACGCCCCCGTCCCCCCCCCCCCCCCCGGGGCACCACAATAAGAATACAGATGTAGCTTCTTAAACTCACCTTTTATACAGCAGAATTATTGTACATAAACTTGTGTGCTTTCCTCGCTACCACTGGCAACTTCCGTGTCTTCGGCAGGATACAGTATTGCCTGTTGGACGCTGCTGCACTTAGCCCCATAGCGCTGACGAATTTTGCCATTTTTCATGTCACTTATGAGATCTTTTGATGGTTTCCATTCAAAGCACGGGATTTCTTGTCTAGCGATGGCTTGCTTTGCAAACAACCGGTTGGCAACTGTGTTGGTCAACAATCTATTTGTCTGCTTTGTTTTTATCAAATGTATTTGTGAGAACAGTCTCTCAACAGAAGCAGAAGAATGTGGTAGCACTAGAAGAGCACACATGAATTTTGAAAGCAAGTCAAATTTAGGTTGATTATTTCCATCAATAATTCCAAACAGTTCATGCCAAAAACATGTTGCTGACTGATTAAGATGCTAAAGAATTGATCTGGCATGAAACAAGTCCTCCAACTGTTCCTGCAGATAATCAAGTTCTTCCTCCTTTACGAGATAAGGGAAGTGAACTGCCAGTTTTGGGATTGCTCAGATTCTTCTTTGGGAAGACAAAGCAACTTTAGGATCCAAAATATTGAGTAATGCTATAAGCACATTTTACTCATCAAAAGGAAAGCGCTTTCGCATCTGAACACACAATTCAACTAAATACCTTTTACAGTCATGCCGAAACCTCTTTTCACTCTCTCCTAGTGGTTCCTTAAGCAAGAAGGTGTCACATCTTCCACCGAGGCAAATGTGTTCTAAATTCAAATGCAATGATTTATCTTCAGGATTTATCTGAGACAGTTTATTTGATTCAAGAACTTCTGGCTTGACAAACATCCCAAGAATACTGCGATACTCATCAGTAATCGTAGTATAAACAACGCTAAGCCTGAAACTGAAACTCACAGTTCATTCTATCAACTTTTCCAAGAATGTAGTTCAGAAACATCAGCATATGTTTCGTGCCTCGATTTGTCATAGTTTGATATATATGAGCAGCCCCATCAAACTTGTTAGTTTTTTATTCCGCTTGCAAGAACAATTGTAATGCATCCCGTTGTTCTAAAATGCGATAAATTACCTGATTTCGGGAGAGCCAACGGGTCTGTGACAGCTTCAGCATCTTGTGCTTAGGGCTGTGAACAACCTCCTGAATCATGCTGAACTCGTGTTGACGCTTATTGCTCCGTGAGAAGTAGCAACAAACATTTCTTAAGAGCTCTTCTAGATATGAAGGCTAATGAGTACAAGCATGACTTGAACACAGTGCAAATGAATGGCAAATGCAACCAAGAATAAATACTGATGGAATGTCTTTTTTCAAGAGAGCCTGAAATCCATTATTCACCCCCATCATAGTGGAGCAATTGTCACAAGCAAGGCCTATTATATTGGTAAAAGGTATCTCCTTGCTTGCAAACAATTTTTTCACTGCCTTATACAGGCCCTCAGCACTTGGATCATCTATCTCTACGATGTCTAACAGTGCATCTGTCACTTTACACTTTGCTTTGTCAAAAAAAACTTACCATAACAGCAAGTACTTGGGACACTGACACATCGGTGCTTTCATCAATCATGACAGAAAACTTATTTTCTTTGCAAATCTTTGCAATTTCTTGACTTTCCTCCCAAGCAATTCCTTCTTGCATAACATATGATGCTTTTGTCTTTTTCATTGATATTTTCTGGGCGACCTCACACTTTGGGAAAATTTTCTTTACTAACTCACTCAGATGTTCAGCCTGGTGGAAGGGCATTCCGTGTTCAGCCATGAATGCAGAAAGTAACAACTCTGCATTAGCTATTTCGTCTTGAGGATCTTCTGCTGTTTTTTTCTTTGAAAAAAATTGCTGCATTTTTATGGATGAAGATTTATGGTTCAATAGCCCACTTCTGTTTGTGTTGTGAAATTTGCAATCACATACACTGCATAAAGCAACATATTTGTCATTTATATCAGGCTTTAGCCACTCTTTAAACTCCGGGTCACTTAGCCACTCTGAATTAAATCCTTGGTGATACCATGGTTTTCTTTTCTTTTTTGGAGGAGTTTTATGTCCACTAGTACTGGGGTTCTCTGGGTCACTATCACTCATTGTTACTGAGAAGGAAACCAAACGCAACCCGAAATGACTGCCGTGACAGTTTCGTCTCCCTGTAAGGCTGTGCACTGACTGCCTGCCGCCCGGTACGGAAGCAGGATGCGTCCAGTGGTAGTGGGTCTTTCCGAGGAGGCGACAGGAACGGTACGTGTTAAACACGGGTAACCGTCCAGTCATGTGTGTGCAAATACTTTATTATAGACAAATATTCCATACTAATTATTAAGGCTGTTAAATACTTTCCAGATTTCAGGTGTATATTCATCTGGACTTTAAAAAACCCAAGATCCAGGCGATTCTTCTAATAAATATCCAAGAACCCAAGGTAGGAGTCGAAAACCTAAGATCTTGTATAAAAACCCAAGCTGTGGCAACCCTGGTTCCAGCAGCCAAGACCTAAATCTAGCAGCTAACAGGTCACCTGAAGGAGCCTGAAGGAAGTAGTGAACTAGTAAGGAGTAAGGACGGGAATGCGCCCGCGCCAAGCCGCCAACCTACTGCTCTTAATCTTGATGTTACAGGTGTTTAGTGCTGTGCTGAATGAAAGGTTGTGTAAGTGGGTTGAGAGGGTTAGAGTATTAAGTGAAGACCAAAATGGGTTCCGTGTAGACAGAAGAACGGAAGATAATATGTTTGTTGTGAATGAACTGATTGAAAGGAAAAAGAAAGAGGGTAGAAAACTGTATGTGTGCTTCCTAGATATAGAGAAGGCATATGATAGAGTCAACAGAAGTAGGTTATGTAATGTTTTAGAGAAGATTGGGTTAAGTGAGAAGATAGTAAACATAGTTAGAAGTATGTATGTTGGTACGAGAGCTAAGTATAGATTAGGTAATCTTGAGACAGACTGGGTGAAGAGCGAAAGAGGTGTTAGACAAGGATGTATCCTCTCACCAACTCTATTTAGTTTATATACTGAAGAGCTAGCTGCCAGAATAAGAAGAATGAATGTGGGAGTGAAAGTTGGAGAGGACAAGATATGCATGTTACTGTATGCGGATGATGTGGTTGTTATGAGTGAGTCGGCAGAAGAACTACAAAGTGTTTTGGATGTGATAGGAGGATATGGAAGAGACTTTGGAGTGAGCTTCAGTAGTGAGAAGAGTAAGATAATGGTAGTCAATAGGTCAGAGAATGAGTGTAATATCACCTGGAGGTTAGATGAAAAGGAGTTGCAAGAGACTAAAGAATACAAGTACTTAAGAGTGTGGATGAGTACAGATGGATGTGAGAGAGCAAAGAATGAAAAGATAAGTATGACGAATCAATGGGTAGGTCGCCTAGGGAGTGCAGCAAGAATGAGAGCATACAAGTATGAGGTACTGAGGGAAGTGTGGAAGAGTGTGGCTCTCCCAAGTATCATGTATGGTATGGATGTAATGGCTTGGAATGAGAGTGAGATAGAAAAGTTGGAGGTGGAACAAAACAAGGTAGCTAGAATGGCTCTGAATGCACCTAGGTATGCAGCAGTAGAAGCACTGAGAGGGGATATCGGGTGGAGCACTTTTAGGGAAAGGCAGATGAAAACAACACCGAGATATAAAGTGAGATTAGAGAGAATGAATGAAACGAGACTAGCAAGAAAGGTATACTTGTGGACTCTAGGAGATATCAAATGGGGAAACAAATGTGGGAAAATGATAGACAAGAATAGTATGTTAGTTAGGAGGGTGCACAGACCTTTTGAGGATAGACAGAATGTTGTTGAATGGAGAATGACAGATAGAAACAGAGAGGGGGCAGAGTGGGATGAGAGAAAATGGAAGAAGGGAGATAGATATAGCAGTGAAAGCGAATGGACTTAGCGAGTGGAAAAATAGGATGGATAGAAAGGTAACTCTAAGGTGGTATAGGGAGAAAGAGGCCCCAAAGCATGAAGTTTGGTATGATGGTAGCCTAGGTGGTGACCTTTTGTTCAGAGTGAGAGCGCAGTGTGTGGAAGTGAATGATAGGACCTATAGATGGTCAAAGGATAGGAGGAAAGAGTGTGAAATGTGTGACAGGGATGTGGATGAGACTGTGGTGCATCTGATGTTAGAATGCAAGAGCTATGAGAGAGCACGTGCAGATATGATGAGTGTTTCTGAATGAATTAGGGCATGGAATCAATGTGGTGGGTGGAAGGACTGAGTGTCAGTGGATGGTGCTGCTGTTGGGACTGAATGGTGTGGCAAATGGACGAATGATAGAGGCTGTGAAAGAATTCCTTGAAAAAGTGTGGAATGTTAGATTTAAGAAGTAATTCTGCTGAGTATTTCTTTTTTCTGCTGTGTTTTTTTTTGTGTGTTTTCTTTTTATAGGTGCTGCCGATTCAAAGGCCTGGTTTGGGGCCACTCAGACCTCCTGTGACATCAAGATCAAGATCAAGATCTTCAAGTTTCCCTCAAGTCAGGCCTTTGTATCGGCAGATCCTGTGAGGGGGAAAAGAAATAAAAATGGAAAGTATACAAAAAAAAAAAAAAAAAAAGATGCATACTCTAATTACATGGGGAAAAAACGATCTTCCAGTATTTCAGGGGTTGATAAATACAGTTTCATCCAGATAACTTAGTGTTAGCGCCTATAGCAAATGCGACGGTATGCTAGGCACACATAGAAGAAAGTGTTCAAGGGTTTCATTTTCTGCACTGCTTGTAGGAAACTTTCTTTTCTTCTTGTAACCTCACTCAACACACAAACAAATGCAGGTCGTTCCTGTGATGGTGTTCAATAAAACTGGTTATCACTGTCCTGTTTATCACATTAAACAACTGGTTATTTAATCAAAGGTTGAATATATATATATATATATATATATATATATATATATATATATATATATATATATATATATATATATATGTACTGATTGGTTTTATTGTTGACACCGCTGTCATCACTGTACCAAAGGAAGTATTGACTCTCACCTCTCATATACTCCCTATGCTGCCACCACGACACTACTTGGGCATCGACACTGTCACCACTACTACCACTATCTACTATTACTACTATTTGGTCCAATCCCTGGGGCCGATGAGAGAAAAGAAAAGAAAAGAATAAAATAAATAAATGAACAGACTTTAATTAGTAATAAATAAGAAACGCACTTCCTATATCCGTGGTGGTGCTCTTACACAACAACTTATCTTACCACCCACGACACTACACTGCACAAACAAAAAGAAACATACTCAACATATAAACACACATGAAAATAACCACTACTTAGTGTGCGACGGGACGGCCTATTACTGGCATACGGCCTGTCAACGGCCCGGAAGACTCCACTCGGTATCATGGCAGCTAACTTGATTCAACAGCACCACCATCTCTACGCTGGTAGACACCGTCCACTAGCGGTCCGCCTTCACACTTTATGCCAGAGGTGTGAGGTGGACCTTGACGGTGTTGACCAGATGGTGCTACCAACAAAAGCTCCTTGGGAGCCCAAAGCCACCACCATTAAAAAATGGCTACCCAAGCACAAGCCTGCCATGACCGAAGTGGAGATAGGATATCGCTTCCGGGCTCTCGTCGCTAGCCTCCCTCCCTCGCTCCACCTGTACACTGACGGCTCTAAGTCGAGTGAATGTGTGGGTGCTAGTGTTTGGTCGCGTGAATGTGCCCTCAGGTTCCGTCTACCTTCCCATACATCGGTTTTTTCCTCAGAACTTTTTGCAATTGATAAAGCCGTAGATTATGCACTAAATTCAAATCATAACGTAATTGTCATTTTCACGGACTCTATGTCAGCCCTTCAGGCGATAGAGTCAGGGCGCACGGATGCCAATGAAATCCAAGGCAACATCATTAATAAGCTAAATTCACGCCGTAAGCCTTTCTCTTTGTTTTGGGTGCCTGGTCATTCGCGTATTTACAGGAATGAGACAGGACAAGGACGGTGACACGCACACATTATTGCCGTGAGTGTGTTTTGGCTAGTTTCCATCAGTTACCCTCACGTAACGTAGGTAGGATTTTAGCTAGTAATATTTTCATTTGTATCTATGTTTGTTTATTTTTGTGCAGTGTAAAGTGTCGTGTGTGGTAGGATAAATTGTTGTAAGAGCACCACCACGGATATCGCAAGTACATTTCTTATTTTTATTATTAATTAAAGTCTGTTCATTTATCCATTTGATTCTTTTCTTTTCTCTCTCATCGGCCCCAGGGAAAGGCCCTAATAATAGTGATAGTGATAGACGTGGTAGTGAAGACAGTGTCGATGCCCAAGTGGTGTCGTGGTGGCAGCATAGAAAGTAGGTGAGAGGATAGTGTCTATACCGAAACGGTACAGTGATGACAGCGGTGTCAATAGAAAATAACATTTACCTACGGTACAGTGGTGGTAACATTGACCCTCGGTACAATAGTTTAACATAAATGTAGTTATATCATACTCACCCTCTATTTAAATTGCAATCGTTGTTATTCCATTGATAGTCATCCGTTTTCCTTATTTCAACACAGTTCTCAATATTAGAATTGGGTTTCCCTTTCCCCCAGCTATAGAATGAAAAAGAACACATCAGCCATATTATAACATAAATAAGGATTAAAACGTGCAAAGAACTATTAACTAATATTTTCTTAACCATATAAATTCACTTCAACATACATGAAGTCTGAAACATATCTTACACTGGCGCCAACACTATGTATACTCACTTGGTATACTTGACCTTACTGGAGTCGTCCCAGATGAAATTTTCAATGTCATCGATGTCATTCAGGCCAATCCAAGTGTACTGTGTCAGCCTCCGAACACAATAAAGGCTCCTTTCACACGGCGCGGCTGAAAAAAACCCTCCTCCACGCCAGCTTGTAACACACACACACACACACACACACACACACACACACACACACACACACACACACACACAAACACACACACACACACACAGACAGACAGACAGACAGACAGACATACATAGCAAGCCTTCTTACATATCAATTGACGTTCACTATAATATCTGGTTAGAAAAATTATAATACAAGGAGACTTTTAATCAATAAAGAAAACCTAAACAAGTGTGTGTCTGTCTGTTCTGGGAAGCCACACACACACACACACACACACACACACACACACACACACACACACACACACACACACACACAAACACACACACACACACACACACACACAGACACACACACCCCGGCAAACACGCCACGTTATTTCCACGTGGCGTGATGGTGAAAATAAGGTGGAAATGATTTTCTACGTAAGAACCACGTTGTATCCAAGTTGATAAGGTCATCCACCAAACTACGCCATACGATGTTTCTTATGTTATGAATGTTAATACTTTATGCAATGATGACATAAGACCTTACTGAATGCACTATAATGAAAAAGTCATATGTGATTGTCGAACGTGTCTATCACGTTGCTATAACATCACGTTTCACCAACGACTTTTGTTTTGTTATGCAAAAATGAGGAATGAGAGGATAGAAAGTTCCCACACCATATCACACATATCGCACATCAGGTCACATATCACATATAACATTACTATTACAGAGGGGAACGGGAAAAACAGAAAAAAGAAAAATAGAAAAAAAATTAATGGAACGGATAAAGTTTTCAAAGCGATACAGGTCACAAGAAGAGGAAGAAGACCTTCAGAAGGAAGGAAGAAAGGAACACATCGCATCGGTGTGCGTGTGTGCGTGTGTGAGTACAATAAGGGCTTATTTTTACCCGACACAAACAAACCCAGATAATAAAAGACACGAATATGGCAGCATTAGTACAAGAAGATGACTGTGGAGTGTGTAAGAAGCCGGTAAAGGAGGCTGATAATGGCCTAAAATGTGATTCGTGTGATGCCTGGTTCCATGCGGGATGTGAAAAGGTAAACAAAGACCGCTACCTGTTTTTGGTAAAATTTAAAAGACCAACTGTGGCTGTGTAGAAAGTGCAAACCTGAAATAAAGAATGCAATGCATAAGGCTATAGAGCTAAGGAAAGAGGTAGAAGACTTACGAAAGCAACTGCAAGATATAAAGGCAGAAGTGATTTCAGAGGTAAAACATGAGGTTAAGAATGAGATCAAGAATGAGATCAAGGACGAGTTAAGGGATGAGATAAAGACTACTTTTAATGAAGAAAAAATGGTGAAAAGAACAATAGAGAAAGTGTTTGAACAGATGCACGAACACATGCGGGAACAGGAGGATAGGCAAAACAGGAAAAACAACCTGGTAATGTACAATGTGCCTGAGTCCACCCACCAAGACCCCAGGGAAAGACAGACACAAGATTTGGCCTTCTGTCAAGATGTTATTGAAAATTCTCTGGGGATAGATGGTAGGGCCTATGAGATGGTGAGTGTTGTCAGACTAGGAAAAACCAGGACAGACGATCGGAATAGGCCAGTCCTGATAAAGATGAAAAGCGAATATGAGAAGTGGGAAATACTCAGAAATGCTAAAAACCTAAAATATGAAAGAGACGCTAATACAAAGAAAATAGGAATCTCTCTGGATCTCACAGCACAACAAAGAGAGCATGATAGAAAGCTGAGGAATGAGTTGAAAGAACGTAGAGAAAAAGGTGAGACAGGACTCTATATAAGAAACGGAGTGTTATGCAAAGCAGGAGGGGCAAGAGGGAGAACATATTAAGAAGCATAGAAGACAAGGATAAAGATAAAAGCTCATCGAAAAAGAAATATCACCATCAAGAAGAGAATAACTATCACATTAAACTTCTGAATATTCAAGGTCTGTCCAAGACAAAAGTGGTTGAAATAGAATGTTTAATTAAAAACAAGGGAGATATCTTGTGCCTGACGGAAACACAACACAAGACAGATAAAACAAACCTAAGTCATAGCATAACCAAACACATACAAATGAGAGATGAGAAAGATAAAAAAGGAGGAGGCCTCATGGTTATATACCAAACAGGCTGTGATATAGACTTAAGGAAAACAGATACCAAAAATACTGATCTCCTAGAGTTAAGGGGTAGAATTAAGGATAAGGATGTAAGGATACTCTTAGTTTACTTATCAATAGAAAACAAACCAGAGGACAAACAGAGGAATCACTCTCTTAAAACAGAACTAATAGAGAAAACTGAAGAATGCCAGAGACAAGGTAACGAAGCACTGATACTGCTTGGAGATTTTAATGGCCACACAGGTTATCTCGGAGAACAAAGGCTAGACAATAATGGAAAATTCATCATAGACCTCATGACCGACCATAGTATGATACTATTAAATGATGATAACAAGTGTGCAGGAACATACACTTGGAGCAGAGACTCACAAAAAAGTGTGATTGACTACATCCTGATAAACCAAAAAATGTTTAACATGTATACTTCTGTACACATTGATGAAGGTCAGGAAATCATCGACATATCTGACCACAACTTACTCACCCTAAACTTCAATATCAACAATAAAACCCAAAACTATATAAAACATGGACAATGGGAAGAAAGGGAGTACCACAGAACTGACAAAGAATCATTAAGGGTATACAAAGATAAACTAGAAACAAAGATCAGAAACAGAGACATTACAATTACAGAGCTGAACACCGCTATAAGAACAACAGCTGATGAAACGCTAAAGCAGATATACAGAAGAAGGCTAATCAAGCAACAGTGTGGATTTCAAGAACCACCATGGATGAACGATAACATCAGGCAACAAATACAGAGAAGAAAGGAATTGAATAGGAAAACAAGGGGAGCTACGGACCCTGCTGAGAAAGAAAGGTTACATAACACCTATTTGCAACAGAAAAAAAGGGTGCAACATCTAATAAAGGAAGAAATGTACAAGCATGAAATAAAAGTCACTAATGAAATAAAAGAAAACAAGGAATCTAGCAAACTTTGGGAATCTATCAACAAGTTAAAGGGAAGAAAACAAATAACAACCGAAACACTGGTCCTGTATGGACATGATGGACAAAGGTTGGCTGAAGAGGAAGTTGGCGACAAATTAGTGGAACACTGGAATAAGATCTACCAAAAATATGATAACAAAATACAAGAAGTCTGGACCCAAGAAATCCGAGAAGATTACACTAATAACCACAGTGCCACATGTTTCAACATTGTCCAAGAACAGGGAAACCAGGTGTACAGCCACCAAAGTGAACTAAGGGAGCATGTTGATATGTGTTTTCCTACAAACAACAAAATAACACCAATGGAATACCCTACATTAACAACGAAAGAAGTAAAGCAGTGCCTAACAAAACTGAAAAACAAAAAGGCTTGCGGACCAGACAACCTTAAGCCAGAATTATACAAAACATTGAAAGACAGTGAGGAGTGTCTCCAAATATTAACTAAATGTTTTCAGAATATCATTGACAATGAAATCAAAATCAAAGAATGGGAACAATCCAAGACAAAAATGATACCCAAAACCAAAAAGCCACAAGCCGGAGATCTCCGACCCATTGCACTGACGGATATCTCCTATAAACTGTTCATGTCACTAAACGGGAAAAAGATAGAAGACCATATCAGTAATAATAATTAAATAAAAGAAACTCAATCAGGCTTCACAAAAGGCACCCAGATAGAGGACAACATTTTCATTCTTCAGTACTGCATTGAACACTGCAACACATACAACAAGCCACTCATCATAACGTCCATAGATTACAGCAAGGCTTTTGACTCTATTAAAAGAGAACACATTGTTAAAGCACTCATGCACTACAAGATACACCCAAAAATAATTACCACCATCGTCAATGTCTACACTGAGGACTCAACAACAATAAAGATAGGAACAACAGAGACAAATATCAACATACAAAATGGCATCAGGCAAGGATGCACGGGATCCACACTGCTCTTCAAGCTTATTACCTATTTAATAATTGACGAACTGGAAAGAAATGGAACAGGCTTTGTAAACTATCTCCTGAACATCAAGGCTCTCTACTATGCAGATGACGCACTGCTACTGGCACACACAACGGCTGAAGCAGAACAAAACCTGAAACTGCTGACACAAATAAGCAAATACTATGGACTTGAAATAAACAAAAAAAAGTGCAACATCATAACATATAACATGCAGGAACAGCCACTTGAAATTGAAGGCATAAAGATCTCAGATAAATTGAAATATTTAGGGTTAATCATTGATAACAAAAGGAACTATTTCAAGACTCAAAAGGAAGAGATGATGAAAAAGGCCCAGAAGCTTGCCAATGTCACTTATTCAGTAATAGCGAAAAGTTGCAACAAAATTTTAATTGGGAAAACTTTTTGGAAAAGTGTTGCAATACCATCTATCCTGCATGGAGTCAATATGATAAACATGACAGAAACAGACATTGAAAAACTACAACGGATAGAGAATGGGGTGTACCGACAGATTTTGTGTGGGCCAAAGTATGCAGCTAGGACTACCCTTCGTGGAGAGATTGGTGCATCTTTGATGAAAAGAAGGATAATAGATGGAAGAATACAATACTACAGGAAAATAACAACCGGTAACAACGACTTGCTTAAGATAATCCTTGAACAAACAAAAGAAGGAACCTGCAGCACTTGGATGAAAAACACCAACAAATATTTTGAAGAAATAAACATCACACATAACGATATAACCCAAAAAACCAAGGAAGAGCTCAAAGAAACAACAAGAATTTGGGACACCAACAAATGGAGAGAGGAGATGAAAAATAAGTCAAGCCTGTCTATATATAGACATTGGAAAAAAGACATTAAGGAAGCAGAATGTTATGATAATAGACCATCATCCACAATAATGTATAGAGCCAGAGCAAACTGCCTACCACTCCACGACAGAAAAAGACACACTAATGAAGACACGTCCTGTAAGGTGTGCAGTGCAGATAATGAAACCCTTGAACACTTCCTTCTATGGTGCCCGGCATACCAAGAAAAGAGAAAAGAATGTATCGATTTACAGCAACCCTACAGGGAAAATGTCTGTTCAATAATCGGTGCTTTCCTTTTCAGAGAAAATAATATAGAAAATAAAAAAGAAATTATATATGATATGTGGAAAATAAGAGACAGACATATAAGGAACTAATCAGTGCATATATATACACACACACACACACACGCGCATACAACCGTTCAAGATCCTGAACTGTTAAGGCGGAGCCGATGCAAAGGCAATTCCGCTGACCATCACCTGAACCTGAACCTGAACGCATCGCAACGCAGTCAAATTGTGGACAATTTCTTATATGAGGAAATAGAGGTATACTATAAGTGTCTGTTAGTGATATTATGAATTCTTATGCTGTAAGGTAGTGTTGGTATGCTAGTAGGCTAAATGTGGCCTACAATGGTAGAAATAACTTCAAATGTTAAGCGTACCTAGCAAGGATTGTGTTGTTTTTAGTTTTCGGTCACTGTGTTTTATCACTGTGACAACCAGTAAGGCTACCTACCCACTTTACACGGCTACTTGGCAATATCTGTAGGTACTTGACGTAATGATAAATCTGCATAACATTGATATAAATATGAAGTGTTACCATACTGTTATGCATGTCTATGTGGGTTTGGGTTTGGGCGCCAGCATTTGGCGGGATCGTTCGCAGGTTTTTGGCGCCATTTTTCTTCAGAATCAGAAAGGAACGCGTCTTGGGGACAGAAGGACATCGTGTTGTGTTGTGCATAGGAGGTTAAGGATATTCACTAAACAGGTAAAGGACATTGAGTGTTTTTGTGTTGTTTCCCAGCCCGCCCCCGAATGCCCCAAAGGTTATAGTGAGTATAGTGTAACCTCGCAGTCTTACCATTACACGCACGAACCCAACATAGAGGAGAGAGTCCCTGCCACATACATCACCCACCTAGCCCACAGGAGTCCACGGAGCAGAGTCGCTGAGTGGTTGTGGGTAAGGTGGTGCAGTGTCGTGATCATGATGGTGGCGGTAGTGTGGTCAGGCAAGGAACCCCCAGTCATTCATAACAATACTATATATCATAGACTACACCATACTTGACTGGACACTCACGACAATCGCTGACAGACGATATTACATTTAGGCCCTATTGATTCCGCTGCTATGAGTGATGACAGATAATACTTCATATATCAGTTCATATTCTACTTAGGACATTGTATTTCATGTCTTTACAATCAGTAATGATTGCTGAACAATGGCTGAACCTAAAAAATTATTTAACAACTTTTGCAAATAGGAAATTAACATGAAGATTACAAGTTTGAGTGAAAAATCGTGTGGGAGTTATGTATAGAGCATATTGTTTATAGCAAAAATTTCTGGCAAATTCGGAATAATTTCTGAAATAAAACATCACATATTGTGAAATCACCATTCCTGAATGATCAAATGTCATATTATCGTTATACCGGCTTGGGAATTACCGTATTTTACGGCTTACAAGACGCACTTTTTTTCCTAAAAAATACCATGTAAAATACTCGTGCGTCTTCCAAGACGAATGTTGTTGTATTGGCTCGCCCGATAGGGACGTGGATTTGTATGATGTCATTAC